>CM056594.1:32051679-32159179 GCA_029721355.1 Tegillarca granosa | reverse complement strand
TTTGTCTTGTATTTTTAGTTGTTAGGTTTCTTCTTGTATTTTTAGTTGTTAGGTTTCTTCTTGTATTTTTAGTTGTTAGGTTTCTTCTTGTATTTTCAGTTGTTAGGTTTCATCTTGTATTTTCAGTTGTTAGGTTTCTTCTTGTATTTTTAGTTGTTAGGTTTCCTCTTGTATTTTAGTTGTAAGGTTTCTTCTTGTATTTTTAGTTGTTAGGTTTCTTCTTGTATTTTTTGTTGTTAGGTTTCTTCTTGTATTTTCAGTTGTTAGGTTTCTTCTTGTATTTTTTGTTGTTAGGTTTCTTCTTGTATTTTTAGTTGTTAGGTTTCTTCTGGTATTTTTTGTTGTTAGGTTTCTTCTTGTATTTTTAGTTGTTAGGTTTTGTCGTGTATTTTAAGCTGTTAGGTTTCTTCTTGTATTTTTAGTTGTAAGGTTTCTTCTTGTAATTTTAGTTGTTAGATTTCTTCTTGTATTTTCTGTTGTTAGGTTTTTCTTGTATTTTCAGTTGTAAGGTTTCTTCTTGTATTTTTAGTTGTTTTGTTTTTCTTGTATTTTTAGTTGTTAGGTTTCTTCTTGTATTTTTAGTTGTTAGGTTTCTTCTTGTATTTTTAGTTGTTAGGTTTCTTCTTGTATTTTCAGTTGTTAGGTTTCTTCTTGTATTTTAGTTGTTAGGTTTCTTCTTGTATTTTCAGTTGTTAGGTTTCTTCTTGTATTTTTAGTTGTATGGTTTTTCTTGTATTTTTTGTTGTTAGGTTTCGTCTTGTATTTTTAGTTGTTAGGTTTGGTCTTGTATTTTTAATTGTTAGGTGTCTTCTTGTATTTTTAGTTGTTAGGTTTCTTCTTGTATTTTTAGTTGTTAGGTTTGGTCTTGTATTTTTAATTGTTAGGTGTCTTCTTGTATTTTTAGTTGTTAGGTTTCTTCTTGAATTTTTAGTTGTTAGGTTTCTTCTTGTATTTTTAGTTGTTAGGTTTCTTCTTGTATTTTTAGTTGTGAGGTTTCGTCTTGTATTTTTAGTTGCTTGTTTTCTTCTTGTATTTTTAGTTGTTAGGTTTCGTCTTGTATTTTTAGTTGTTAGGTTTCTTCTTGTATTTTCAGTTGTTAGGTTTCTTCTTGTATTTTTAGTTGTTAGGTTTCTTCTTGTATTTTTAGTTGTTAGGTTTCTTCTTGTATTTTTAGTTGTTAGGTTTCTTCTTGTATTTTTAGTTGTTAGGTTTTGTCTTGTATTTTTAGTTGTTAGGTTTCTTCTTGTATTTTTAGTTGTTAGGTTTCTTCTTGTATTTTTAGTTGTAAGGTTTCTTATTGTATTTTCAGTTGTTAGGTTTCTTCTTGTATTTTTAATTGTTAGGTGTCTTCTTGTATTTTTAGTTGTTAGATTCTTCTTGTATTTTTATTTGTAAGGTTTCTTCTTGTATTTTTAGTTGTTAGGTTTCTTCTTGTATTTTTAGTTGTAAGGTTTCTTCTTGTATTTTTAGTTGTTAGGTTTCTTCTTGTATTTTTAGTTGTTAGGTTTCTTCTTGTATTTTTAGTTGTTAGGTTTCTTCTTGTATTTTCAGTTGTTAGGTTTCTTCTTGTATTTTTAGTTGTTAGGTTTCTTCTTGTATTTTCAGTTGTTAGGTTTCTTCTTGTATTTTTAGTTGTTAGGTTTCGTCTTGTATTTTTAGTTGTTAGGTTTCTTCTTGTATTATTAGTTGTTAGGTTTCGTCTTGTATTTTTAGTTGTTAGGTTTCTTCTTGTATTTTTAGTTGTTAGGTTTCTTCTTGTATTTTCAGTTGTTAGGTTTCTTCTTGTATTTTAGTTGTTTGGTTTTTCTTGTATTTTTTGTTGTTAGGTTTCGTCTTGTATTTTTAGTTGTTAGGTTTCTTCTTGTATTTTTAGTTTTTAGGTTTCTTCTTGTATTTTTAGTTGTAAGGATTCTTCTTGTATTTTTAGTTTTTAGGTTTCTTCTTGTATTTTTAGTTGTTAGGTTTCTTCTTGTATTTTTAGTTGTTAGGTTTCGTCTTGTATTTTTAGTTGTTAGGTTTCTTCTTGTATTTTTAGTTGTTAGGTTTCTTCTTGTATTTTTAATTGTTAGGTTTCTTCTTGTATTTTTAGTTGTTAGGTTTCTTCTTGTATTTTTAGTTGTGAGGTTTCGTCTTGTATTTTTAGTTGCTTGTTTTCTTCTTGTATTTTTAGTTGTTAGGTTTCTTCTTGTATTTTTAGTTGTTAGGTTTCTTCTTGTATTTTCAGTTGTTAGGTTTCTTCTTGTATTTTTATTTGTTAGGTTTCTTCTTGTATTTTTAGTTGTTAGGTTTCTTCTTGTATTTTTAGTTGTTAGGTTTCTTCTTGTATTTTTAGTTGTTAGGTTTTGTCTTGTATTTTTAGTTGTTAGGTTTCTTCTTGTATTTTTAGTTGTTAGGTTTCTTCTTGTATTTTAAGTTGTTAGGTTTCTTCTTGTATTTTAAGTTGTTAGGTTTCTTCTTGTATTTTTAATTGTTAGGTGTCTTCTTGTATTTTTAGTTGTTAGATTCTTCTTGTATTTTTATTTGTAAGGTTTCTTCTTGTATTTTTAGTTGTTAGGTTTCTTCTTGTATTTTTAGTTGTAAGGTTTCTTCTTGTATTTTTAGTTGTTAGGTTTCTTCTTGTATTTTTAGTTGTTAGGTTTTTTCTTGTATTTTCAGTTGTTAGGTTTCGTTTTGTATTTTTAGTTGTTAGGTTTCGTCTTGTATTTTTAGTTGTTAAGTTTCTTCTTGTATTTTTAGTTGTTAGGTTTCTTCTTGTATTTTTAGTTGTTAGGTTTCTTCTTGTATTTTTAGTTGTTAGGTTTCTTCTTGTATTTTCAGTTGTTAGGTTTCGTCTTGTATTTTTAGTTGTTAGGTTTCGTCTTGTATTTTTAGTTGTTAGGTTTCTTCTTTTATTTTTAGTTGTTAGGTTTCGTCTTGTATTTTTAGTTGTTAGGTTTCTTCTTGTATTTTTAGTTGTTAGGTTTCGTCTTGTATTTAAATAATTTAATATCACTTTGTTTTTAATTGTTAGGGTGATTCTGGTGGACCGTTTGTATGCAACGTTGGAGACCACTGGGAATTAGTTGGTGTGTATATGATAAAAATAATATTTTAGAATTGAGTAATTCGCAAGGAAATAATGCAATTAGAGTTGCTGTGAAAAAATCTGGATTATGAATATTATATGAATAAAACATTTTAAAAGTATTACTATAAAACGCATATGTGCGTTGATAGGAAAAAAGTCGAGTTTTTTTTAAACAAACAGTTTTAAAATTAAATGAGTAAATTAGCATTTGAAAATGTTTTGACCAAATTGTTTACCCCCCCCCCCCCTGGTCAAGATTTTTTAAGTTTAACTTTCTGTAAAAAAAACGACAGGTTTTGTAACACTGATCTTGTATAAGGTGGGATTTGAACGCAAGCAGAAAGAGTCATTTTGATATTAAAGTGCGGGCTTTCCACGCATTTTGATATTACAGTGCGGGCTTTCCATGACTCGGTCTGGATTAATGGCTGATAAAAAGAAGGGCCATTTGATAATTTATCATATTATATCTTTTATTTTGTCTCTTAATTTAAACCTGTCATTTTTTGCAACTTATAATGTATCTTGTTGATACATTTTTGCGACATAAATAAATAAATAAATAAATAAATACATTGTAAATAAATAGACGACCAATCAATTCTTCATGTAGTTATTTTCCGCTTAGTCACGTTTTTTTTTTGTATAAAGCTAAAATATAACAATTTTTCAGTGTCTTTTTTCCCGTTTTTTTTTTAGGTCTGGTTAGCTGGGGTTGGGGTTGTGGTCATTCCAACAGTCCAGGTGTCTACGTAGATGTGTATAAATTAAAAGATTGGATTTTAGAAAACATAAATATTCGCTGAGAAAATTTATTCAAATAAACCTGATCTCCCGAAGAACAAGTATTGCTGTTTTAAATAAGTACACATTATTATAGTAGTTATTACCTTTGTAATAGATCAGAATATTTAGAAACATTAAACAAGGTAGGTAAGAGAGATAACTCTTACTATGACTACTAATTATCTACTAATTTTTAATGTGAATATACGAACACACGGCATTGATTTGACAACAACAAAAAATTACATTAAAAATAAATTAATTAATCAAATAGATAGATAGATAGATTAGATAGATAGATAGATAGATAGATAGATAGATATATAGATAGATAGATAGATAGATAGATAGATAGATAGATAGATAGATAAAAAAATGAAAAAATAAATGAATAAATGAAAATAAAATAAATAAATAAATAAATAGATAAATAAAAACATAAATAAATAAATAAATAAATAAGAAATTAAAAATATATTTATAAATAAATAAGGCGGCACAGAGGTAACATTAAATATTTTTATACCGCGTGCTCACGTTAAAGTTTTTCTGTGCTCAAGTGAAAATTAACCACTGCGGTAGCTCAGTTGGTAGAGTGCCTTACTCTATTTTACAAAATGAAAGTCACGGTTCTTTCGGATTGGAACTTAATATAAACGAGGTCCCCTGTCAATGTAAGCGTAGCACGATAAAGAACCCCGACCCATCAGCGCAACGCACTGGCAAAATTTCTGCACTTTCGCCTATAGCTGGCGACGTCTTGATATAAGTGAAATATTCTTAGATGGGACGTTAAACACCATTACTCAACTCCACTACTCAACGCAAGTGAAAGTGACCATGTGCTCACCTGAAAGTTTTTTTGTATGTGCCATATGCGTACATTTCGAAAAGTCATTTCTCATCATTGACACCAGGGACCGAAAAAAGATAGATTTAAAAAAAAAAAAAAAAAAAAAAAAAAAAAAAATTATCCATACAGTTGATACTTTGTTCGACAGAGTCCTCGCACGAATCCATATAATTTGCTAAAATTTCAATACTAAAAGTAATAATATCAGTGATGGATAAATTCGCACCCCCCCCCCCCCACACACACACACAAACGTAACCATAATATTGATTCAGAAACGTAACCATAATATTGATTCAGATGTTATTTATTTAATTAAATGCAAGGAGAATTCAATTACATTTGACAGTGTTCGATCAAAAGTCAGTTCAGCTTAATACCGAACAAAGAACAATCATTTTATTCTTAACGAAATTGTTTACATTTCTCATTTTTACACATATCTTAATAAAATAAAAGTGTGTTTAAAAATCTGACTACAGAAGTTTACTCAACCAAGACACGTTGTTTACGTAATAAATCCAGTTTTGAACCTGTATAATGACGTCACAACAATAATAATTTCCACGTTTAAATCATTATTTACCAATAATTGAAATAAGAAGTCGTATATAACATTGTTTGATTTACACGACAAAATTATTCAATGAGGGGAAATAAACATTTGATTGACACCTATTAATAATTAAGCGACAACAATTTGTTCCACCAAATTTCTTAGTTTATTATTTAAAGGATATAAATTACAATTAAGAAAAATAACATATTTTAGACTTATTGGTACCAGTTTCAAAAGTTCGAGTTAAATAAAATAATCCTATTAGGCAAACATTTTTCTTATAAATTAAAGATTTCAGAAATCGAGTTTAATAATAATAATAATAATAATAATAATAATAATAATAATAATAATAATAATAATAATAATAATGATATGATGATGATGATAATAATAATAATGATAATATATAATAACAATAAATGATAAAAATAAAACTTTTGAGATAAGTTTGAAATTAAACGCTTCAGGTCAGACTGGTCTGTTTTAAAATCATACAAATTTTAAGTTGTTTCATACACACATATTTTATCCAATTTTTAAAAATTGTTAGTTTAAGTCGCTAAATAATAATTATAATAATAATAATTATAATGATAATAATCATAATCTCTTCAAATATTAAATGTTATTTTGCTCTGAGCATTATATAATTAAAATTATACATGGCAATTTTGTGAAATAATTTGAGATGGAATACCCTTAATTTAAGTCTTTTAAATAACCCAAGCATTAAAGATTTCACAGTGGAAAAAATCACTAACAAACTTCAATTGTGCGAATAGGTGATCAAATTTTCGAGTAGCCTCGGGTTTGTTCATCGGACTGACCTATTCTGGTTGGCCAAATACATATTTTGCAAGGTTGCCTTATCTTTCCCGAAATAACAAACTATTTGACAGATGCATGTCCAGATGGTCACTTCATCTCCATCCATTGCTGCTTTGGCTAATATATCATCATTTTACTAGTGTCCATCTTGTTAGAAATAATTTCTGATACTGTTGTGACGTCATACATTGGCAAGTCTTAAAACGGGTAATTTTCTTGCTAACAAAAAGAAGGCTAAAAACTGATATATTAAAGTGCTTTAATTTTTTTTAAATTTTGTCATCGACTTGATGTGGTTTGAGATTGTATAATTAAATACTTAAAAAATTGTAACTGAGACCCTTATAATCAGTTTTCACTTTTTTACCATTTTGCAGAGGTTGTAATTGATCAACTATCGCAGTTGCTTTACCATCTATGCTTAGTACAGAGTCAAATACTGACATACATAGTTTCAGTTGTAAATTATAAAAGCTATGATGGTTTCAAACAATGCAACGATCAAAAAGAAGGACAGAAAAAACCTATCCAGTTCATCATATATTTGAATCGAAGAGAATTGAATATTCATATCTCCATATTTCTCCATGGCGTCCCTGTCGTTAAAATCCGATTTTGTTTCGACGAAATCCATATTTGTTTCAACTCTTATAAATAATTGTTTCAGTTTCTTTTTTCGACTACGACAAAACATAGAAATCAGAGACATCCATTTGCAAATTTTTCGATAAAGTTCTTTCTTTTCAGAGACATAACCAGTAAATATTGTCGATAAAGTAATGCATGTGCTGTAAATAAACTTCATTAAGAAGAAATAATTTAAAAGTGGCAATGGGTCCGTGTGTTTTGGAATGTAGGTAGTAACGATGGACATATACACTGACAATGCCAGCAACACCGTGGTTGAAAATGCAATTCGTTCTCCACTACCGGCTGGAATGAAGAACACGATTACGTTCAAAATTACAAGCACATATGTTGGTATGATGAGGTTTGTTACAACAAAAACGTATTTCCTTTTCAAAAAGTATGGGAATTTTACGATATTGATAGTTGACCTGTGTTTGATTGATTCAATTTCTGGATATCTCTGCTTTACATACCACTGGTCAGTTGGTTCCATAATATCTTTTATATCATTAGGTATTTTTGGTTCATACGTAATATTAGTAATCGGGTCATAGGAGTCCATCGTAAGAAATGAAAAATAACATTGATGCTGGTCGAAAGGAAAGTATTTCAAATTAGGTTTACACCTTGATATTAAAACTCTAGTAAAACTAAGATTAACTATACCACTAGGATTAACTGATAACAGAAACTCTCGACTTTCATCCAAAATAAACATAACATTATTATCCATGGCGTTTTCTAAAATGATATTTGGTATCCATATCTCTTTTGAAGAAAACTGAACTAAGCGTATATCTTTGTATGATGCCTCATTTTTCCACGATAAGCTCAAATCTTGCCAATTGATTGAAATAATAACAGTAGCCGATAGTTGACCTTTCACTTCGTTGAAATCGTTCACTCTCCGCAAAGAAAACGAAATAGAAATTCGGTTATTCATCCCATTTTTCTGGTCATAAAACGCAAACGGATTAATTTGTTTATCATACGATTTTAAAAGATGCTGTCTTAATCTTACGATGTCTTTGTAAGTATCAATTTCAGCTGCAATCTTTTGAAATATAAGTAGTTGAATTATCCACATATACGTTGGCGCCATGATGTGTTTTTTTTACCTTGTAAGAAAGATTTTTTAAAGATGATGGTAATACCTGACTATTACAGTGACCGAAAACATCTGGAACAAAATCCTAATTAATGATGGTTTTAAGGTTTTTGTCATGTCTAACTGTCATACAATTAACTGTTTCAATTTACAAAAACACTTGACGTCACGAAATACCCGCGGGTACAATTCATTGTGTAGACTTAATATTGTTTTTAATTTTTTTATCTTTTAAAATATGACTTGGGATTACAAAAACATTTGGATAGATATATTCATCAAATGTCTTAGTTTTACTGATGCACAATGGATATCGTTGAAACTGGTTTAAGCGAAAGAAACAATTTTGTTAATGTTTTTATTGTTATTGTTGTCCATTAATTTTAAAAATTTTGTATAGGTTTGATGGACAAATAAAGGATAGGTTTTATAACTAGCACTTAGTTTAAATTACTTTGTTTTGTTTCTTTGTATTTGAGGAAAACAGTTACTCGTGATGGGTGTGTTAGAAGTTAATTACATTTATTCGGTAATTAAAAACTAACATAGGTATTTGTTAAAATGGTTAAGTTATCTTATATAGGTAAGTGGAATTAAGTTAATTGCATTTAACCCAAGTCACGATATTTTACATTTATTAAGGTTGTCATTCTGGTGTGGTTTAGGAAACCAGATTACCCGAAGACAACTACTAATCATAGGCACGCCAACTGACAAACGTACTTACAATATTATCTGCTTCGAGTGAATTCAGGCCTGGTGGTGATACATATTGATCATTGGCCACCGATTGCTGTTTTTTTTTTTGAGAAAACAACTAACAAATTTTCAAAAGATCAAATTGTTATCAGAAATACACCTATTCGAACCTGTTAAAGCTAAATGATGTTTTCTAAAATGTCTTTGCAACACATTTAAATCGTAAGAATTATGATCAGACTTCTATCAAAATAGTTTAATATATTACCTGTTTAACTTAAAAAGCCAGTCAAACAGGAAAAATGTCTAATCGAAAAATATTTAATTTCATATAACAAACTAGATGAACATCTAGAGGATAATAAACCAAACCCGAACTTTGGAACATCGAGTGAATTCTTGTTTTAATGATACACATTCTGTACAAATATATCTAAATAAATAAATAAATAAATAAATAAATAAAAAATAAATAAATGAATGAATGAATGAATGAATGAATGAATAAATAAATAAATAAATAAATAAATAAGGGATGTCTGTTTGTGTTTCAGCAATGTGAAAAACATTTGAAATCGTAAAACCGTATAAAGCATGCGCATAAATCAAGAACTGCAAATGCAAGTCCCGGTAATACAAATAAGAAGGGCACACGTGATATGTGTAAAATAAGACTTCAGAATTTGTTATAAATCTTAATGACTTGCTAATTATTGATTTAAATTGACCATCACGCAACTGCAGCAAAGAGAGAAAAAAGAGATATTTAAAAACGCAAAAATGAAGATGATACCTTTGTACCCAATTACTCTATCAATGTCCAGTTTAAAAGAATGATTGTTTAGTGCTCTCTCTCTCTCTCTCTCTCTCTCTCTCTCTCTCTCTCTCTCTCTCTATATATATATATATATTCCCCTTCATAACTTTAAGGTAATACTTCAATGTAAATCAATGTATTATGTATTATGGTTATTACAAGATAAAAATTTCATCTTTTGTGATGAAACTATCTGCGTTCAATCTAAAACATTTTAGTTACTATTCATTCTGAATAAATGCGAAATTGTACGTACCAATCACTAAAACTAATTGTATCAACAGAATAAGGATAAAAGCCATCATACTAAAATACATTAACGTAATGGTTTAACTTTTTAATTGGATAAGGTTGCCATATCTGTGTCACAGCCTAAGCAGTGGTAAACGATGAGCTTATGTTAATCTTATATATGTTTCTGTTATATCTATTTTACATACTAAAATTTAATTATGGCTTTTTTAGTTTTATATATTACAAAAATGCAGTTTGTTTCTCTGTTTATTTACCAACCTCATCACTAGTGTCACTTGTTGCAATTTTATAAACATTTAGTGGCATTCTGTATATATATTTTAAACAAAAATATAAATAAAAAATAATAATTAAAAAATAAATAAATACATTTTATAATACAAAACTGTTTATATCGTTTTGATAACAAATAAAACGCCTCTTCGAAATTCATGTTTATTGCAGTATAAAATACAAATGCTACTATTTTTAATCACAGCCCAGTAAATTGTTTTTACTTACATATAGAAAATCATCACTTTATTATATTTTGCGAAAACTGGTGATCTTAATATAGCATACTGCCATAAACCACCGTCACTCCTCTATCTCAAACTCGAATTGATTAAAAAGTTCTTGAAAAAAGGCGTTTGAAAAACAATTATTCTCTTTCCAATCCCAGAACTTACTGTCTGGCTTAATTTTCAAAAAAAGATTTAAAATTATTAAAAATAGATATAAAAACATTATGTTTCACGACATTCAAAAACCTACCGTTAAATCGATTTTTATCAAATCTAGAGGGTTTTATTATCTTATTTTTTTAGAATGATAGAATCCTCATACATTATTATCTATACCATTGTGTATGAAAACATTTTTCTACTGTAAAATTTGTCAATAAATTAAAGAAACAGTGCATTGTAATTTTGATTTTCACTGAAAAGCTATATAATAAAGGAACACAGAACTTGTTTGATTTTTGCTCTGATAGAATAGACTCTAAGAGTACCAGTTTTATAGTGTTACCAAACTGTAGTAGATTACTTGAAAATTATACATTTAGCCGTTTAAAAGATTAAACGAAAAATCAATGTCTGTATTTCAGACTCGTATAAAATAATAAAACTAATAGAATTAATATGTTTTAATTTTGTTCTTTAAAAATTGGTGAAAGTTTTATCAGTTTAATTGGTTTTATATGAATTTTAAACACTTCCTTAATATTCAGTATCATAATCAATATATTGTCATAAAGCATTTTTTGAATGTTTTGAACCGTAAAATAAAGCAAAATGCTTTCTGATATTGATATAGTGAAGTCGCTAAAAATACACTTCCTGTTTTTTATGACTATAATTTTAGTAAGTATATTCATTCAGGAGTAAAGCAACATTTTTGTAGCTTCTTCTTAAAGACATGCGCCTGTCCTTTTTATACACATTGTGGAATCTAACATTTATTTGTTAGCATTCCTTAGCTGGATTTGGATTTATATAATTTTGAAACTTTAGATTCATTATTTTCAACTGTTTGGCTTATATATTTTTTTATGTATCAAACTTTTCGGTCTTAGTGTCACTGATGAGGAATTAATTTCCGAAATGTGCACATCTGGCACATCAAAATTTAACCGGTATTTGTATTATATATTTGATTACTTGTCAAGTTTTAAACCTAGTATCTATAATACTCTCTTGAAACTTGACAATTTGGTGGTGTCAATCAAAGTTTCAACTGCTAGACCATTAATGAACTGCTATAATTCATCTTAGCTAGTTACCTAACTTGGCCGTTCACATTTCAAAGTTATGAAAGGGCTAAAACCAGATACCTTTGATGTTTTAAGCTATCCATATCTTGATCAGTTAGCTGGCAAACCTTGGCTTCTTTTTTGTCAGCTAAATTATCAATTTTTAAAAAGTCTGTACATAAAATGAACTCGTATATTTCAAAGGTTTCACCAATAATTCGAACATAATTCAGTAAAGATTTTATTTTTAAAAAGCAAAAACCTTTTACAAACTTTTAAAAAGCAGTGAAGAAACGTTGTTCAAATTAAAGAAGTTATGGTCAGAAGGAATAATATTCATCTTCCAACCAACTAAGTAGCATATAAAGGTTGAATTCTTTGTCATTTTTCTGCTGTTAGTGATATTACTTTTATTCAGGATAAAAACCTTTAAAATAAGAAAATGTAATTAAGACATTTGTAACAATCGTGATATAAAAACACCATGTACAGCTAGAAGGTTATTCTATGCTCTAGTAAACTGAATAGGCATATGCATATCAAACACAGTCTTAGTTGTAAATTATGAAAGCTATGATTGTTTCAAATATACCAACAACTAAAAAGAAGAACAGAAAAAATCTATCAAGTTCATCATAAATTTGACTGGATGAAATTTGAATAATGGTTTCATCATGCTTTTCCATGGCTTCCTTATTGTTTGAATTTAATTTTGTTTCCACGAAATCCAAATCCGTTTCAACTCTTACGAATAATTGTTTCAGTTTCTTTTTTCTATTACGACAAAACATAGAAATCAGAGACATCCATTTGCAAATTTTTCGATAAAGTTCTTTCTTTTCAGAGACATAACCAGTAAATATTGTCGATAGAGTAATACATGTGCTGTAAATAAACTTCATTAGGAAGAAATAATTTAAAAGTGGCAAAGGGTCCGTGTGTTTTGGAATGTAAGTAGTAACGATGGACATATACACTGACAATGCCAGCAACACCGTGGTTGAAAATGCAATTCGTTCTCCGCTATCAGCAGGAATAAAATACACGAATAAATTCAAAATCACAAGCACATACGTTGGAATGATAAGATTTGTGACAACAAAAACGTATTTTCTTTTCAGAAAGAATGGGAATTTTACGATTTTGATATATGACCCGTGTTTAATCGATGCAATTTCTGGATAAATCTGCTTTACATACCATTGGTCAGTTGGTTCCATTATATCGTTTATTTCATTAGGTATTTTTGATTCATATGTTATATTAGTCAACGTGTCGTAGGCTTCCATGGTAAAAAATGAGAAGTAGCAAATATGTTTATCAAAAGGAAAGTATTTTAAATTAGGTTTACATCTTGATGTTAAAACTCTTGTGAAACTAAAATAAACTGAACCACTAGGAGTACCCGAAAGCAGAAACTGTCGACTTGAATCCACAATAAACATTTCATCGTTATCCATGGCGTTTTCGAGAATGATATTTGGCATCCATATCTCTGTTGACGAAAACTGAACTAAGCGTTTACTGTTGTATGGCGTCTTATTTTTCCACACTAAGCCTAAATCTTTCCAGTTAAGTGTGATAAAAACAGTAGCCGAAAGTTGACCACTCACTTCATCAAAATAGTTCACTCTTCGCAAGGAGACCGTAATAGAAATTGGATCATTTATCCCATTTTTCTGGTTATAAAAAACAAACGGGTTAATCTGTTTATCATACGATTTTAAAAGATTCTGTCTTAACTGAACAAAATCCTGGTAAGACTCAATTTCAGCTACAACTTTTTGAAATGTGCATAGTTGAAGGATCCATATAAAAGCACGTACCATGTTGATTTTGATTCACATTAAGAGAAGGATGTTTTTAAAATGAAGGAGATACCTAACCAGTGCAGTGACTTTAAGCATTCTAATTTTCATTACATAAAAAAATGCTTTGCAATCTCAATAATTTAAACAATTGTCTTTTCATTAAATAATAAATGTTTTACGTCAAGGAATACCCTAAGGCCGAATACGTTTTACATTTGAAATTATGTTTTTCTATTTTGTATCCTCTAAATATTGTCTCTGGGGATAACAAAAACATTTAGATGGGCATATCTTAATTTGAAATTGCTTGGTTTTACTGATATACAATACAAATTAATATGAAATGTAAGGACAAATAGTTAAAGGAAAGAAAAATCAATTTTAATAATGTTTGTTTTATATCTCATAGTCCATTAGCTAAAAACAAATAATGTAAAGATGTTTAAACATGTCAGCTTTTATAATGAATACCGGTGTATTGTTACTTGACATTTCCTTATAGCTAGTATACACTTTATTCGTGTTTAAAAGTAAATCACATTCTTTACATAATAGAGGTAAACGTTAACAGTTTATATTGTTTGTGATTAACTATTTTCATGATTGCAAATAAGGGATAGATGATCCAATCACGAATTGCATTAAATAGGATATGGGACTGGTAATTTTAACGTAGAGTTTTCTGCAAGATGATTAAAATAATTGTGTTTGTATTCAAATTTTTTAACAATACTTCTTTTTGGTTTCCTGAATTACAAAGCTGAGTAACGCTAGTTTGTTGCTATGGAATGTATTTAGCTGTATTTAGGACTCCATAGTGATCGACTATATAAACAACTCCAATGAAATCAGTGATTGTAAGCAACTAATATTTGCTAAAGTTCTAGTCCCAGTTTTATAATCAAATCCTAGCCAAGCACTATCTTCACTTAATTGTGGTAAATTTTGTCAATAGGATTTTAGTTAAAGAAAATTTTAATTTGAAAATGCAAAACTGGAGTCTGGTCTTTTTTATTTATTATATTTTACAAACAAAAATAAACGCATGCAATGAAAATCACATGCCCGCATCAGAATTTGTTAAGAAATTTGTACCTATGCGATAGAAAAATTTTAAATTTGATTTTGAATTAGTAAATTACTTGTTGTGTCCTAATTGAACATTTGGCATCAACGTGCATTTAGTAGAGCAACAAATGTACACGTTGACTATTAAAAATTATTTATAATAACATGCTATCGTTGTAGTGTAAGGTTTTAGATTTAAACAGAAAGTTTTTGTGTAAAAGACATATAGCCATGTTTATTATTAAATTGAAATTGAATTTACCTTGCCAAAACTATTTTGAAAACTTATAAAATAATTAGAGATATTTCATGATGCATTGACAAGGACTTTATATTTCTTCGGCGTTGAATAATGGAATGAATTAAAACCGTAAAAATACTGTATCCACAAAGCCAGAAATGTAATCCAGTGCTCAAAATTGTGCGTGTTTATAATTAAGGATTTCAGTATTTTTATCCTATTATGAGAAGTTTTATAGTTGGTATAATGGTCTTTTGTTTATATTGTGGGAGATTTGCAATTTGTAATTTTTAATTTTAGCATTTGTTGATCTTGTAAGGTCTGAGTATTTGTTGAATTTGTAGGAGTTTATAGTTATTGAACTTCGTTTTTTGTTTTAGGTTTAGAACTAATTGTAATTTTTCTTGTCCTTTCGTTCATTAGTTTCACTCGCTTTTGTATGTATTGCATTTAAAGATACATTAGGAGTCAACAATGTATTTTTTGCTTTAGTCAATGCACTTTGAAATAGCTAAAATAAATTTAAATAAAACTTACAATCATGAAACATGTGGGTATTATTTTATCCAATAAACTATTACCAAACAATGAATAAAGAATAAATAAATGATATATTTTGTCACTTTCATTAGAATGTTAGTGCAATTTACTATATTTTGAATGTAAAACCTAAATGAAATATTTGTAAAATCAAAAGTCATTTTTTCAAATCCAAGAAAATATGACTGTGACATACATTTTCCTCATTTTGTATGTTAATAAAAATAAAACCAGAACAATAACAGACACGCCTCAATAAATACATCATATAAATCTCAAGCAAAAACATCTCTAAGGTGGAAAATTACTGATGTATGAATTCTAAATGTTTAATTTGTTTATCATCCTTCTTTAAAATTGTAATTAATATCATGCTGCACAAACAATAGTATACTTTAGTTTTTATGGATTTTTTAAAACAAAATCAGTTAGGGTACGATAACTATAACGTGTTGATTTCACCGGTGTTAAAGGGTATCCATTCAAACGGTAGATTTGTTGTTGGACCAGTATGTGATTGCCTAGAGATAAACTTTGAGCATATGTTATCAACATGTTGCTTTAGTTATTTTTATTTTACATACATAGTTCAATTGTGACTGTATCATAACTATATCAAGTATAAAAAATTGTTATAGGCACTTTTTATTCAATCAAACAGTATTTTCTGAATCACGTAACAATATAATCAGTGTTCAATATAATATCCCATAAATAGGCCAGAAACACATGATTTACTTGATTATAGGTCATTATTCACAGTTGATGTCAAACATGTCTTCACATATCAAAACCAAGATAAATTCATTAATCTGAAATTAAAAAAAATATAAACGATCAAGCGATTGCCTCGTGTACCTTGTCTATAGTATTAATAACCAAGTATAAAAAGTAAAGCTGAAATTTTTGTTAGAAACTGTTTACAATACTTTAAAATACAAATACTTTGAATAGAAAAAGTGTAACTTTTGTTCTAAATACTGCAAATTCTGTTTAACCTGAAGAAATAGAACACAGAAATCAAAATTATGACATCTTCACACACACAAACACACACACACTTTTTAATAATATAACAATAATACAATGTTATCGTGGCTCGTTGCAGAGCGTCCAAAAATGAAATGAATAAGCTATTGCCTTGCAAATACCAAAAGTTTTATATATATTCATTTATTTTAACTACACGTTTTACATCCTACGTCGTAAAAACAATTCACATATAAATTAATTACATTTTTCTTATTGTAGTGTATCCCATGCGTTGACCAATCGGGTGACATCTTTCATACCAATCATTCTGTGACGACTAGGTAAAACATCCGACAACGGTATATTAGACGTTTCTTTGAAAACCAAAGCCGATATTCCGACTGAGGTCATACTTATCCCATATCCTATATACGGTATCATATAATGGAAATTCTAAAAAATAAAAAAAAATTCTTAATTTTAAAATACCACTTAAAGCTTTAAAATATCACATTTTTCTGTCAAAAAGTATTTTTGTATCGTTTTATGGTGCGCAATAAAATGATAAGGTCAATATTATGTAGCAATTTAAAATCTTAAAGAATTAAATAAAAAACAAAGCAAACAAGCCCAAACACAAGCATATCTTAGATACAAGTATAAACAACTTTGTCTTCAGATTGCATCAGAGAAAAAGATGGAATTTTAGAATGTGTCGATTAATAAAGTTGTACGAAAAAGAACGTAATACAGGACATACATTACTAGATTACCATTGTTAATTTAAATTATTCTTTTCCGTTTTCTAAAGATAAATACTAACCTGAGTAAATGTAAGATAAAACTGTCTACCCACAGCGCAGCCAAAAATACCACATATAAATCCAACAGACACCCCCATACACCTGTGGGGAAAATATTGAAAAAATACGTAATTTTGATAATAATAGATTTCAAATTCTTAAATTTTATCCAGTTTTATACTAAGAAATATGAAATGTTCGATGTGGTGAGTTCGTCCTATAAAAAGCCTTTCGGAATCGAAAACAGCATCTTAGAATTGTAAGAAAAGAAATATATATGTTTTGAAATTACTATGTCCAATATTTTGGGTCTAGCTAGAAAGTATCATGTTTCCATAAAATGATAACGTCAAATCTTATAGATCTTCTAAGTTCTATGTAACTGCCTTTTAAGTAATAAGAGTTATTTCTCTTCCATAATCTATAAATAAATGTCTCTGAAAAATGATTATTATAGCAACGAAAAATTATATTTTTTTGGATTTTATATTCAGAGAAATAGAAAATATATATATTGATTTGATATTTTTTTCATTTTCAGAAAAATAAAATATGAAATAACTTTAAATGAATATATTAAAGCACTTAAGATTCATAATTGGATAAGTTTAAGAATATTGATTTGACATTTACCTGACAGTTGTTGGAAATGTTTCTACAGTAATCAGGCAACAGAGTGCTATAGAAGCAGCAACTCCTAGTTTACCGAATAATGATATACCAGTAATTATTTCTTCGTCTTTATCTATATTATTAGTTATATTTAAAATTAGTATACACATTAATCCAAATCCTGATGAGGTGGCATACAGAAATAAACACCATCTTCGTCCAATGCTACAAATAACAAAAAGGACAATTTAAAATTTGTCTAAATAGTCATAAAATGAATAGCAGTCAAGTTCAAGTTATGAAGAGATGAATGAATATTCACTACATCTACCAAAAATGTTAAAACGTACATTAAATATTTTTAAAAACAATTTTACTGACCGAATTAACCCGCCCAATGACCGATGAGTATCAAGGGATGACCGAAATTTATGACTTAATCTACAAAATTATCTATCATGTTTTTTCTCAGTGCTGGTATACATTTCAACGTAAAATGCTATCTTATAAAAAACCATAATGGTAAGCTCTGTAAAATTACGGTATATCTAGTAGAAAAGTGACCGAAATATTACCTCTGTCTCTGTACTCTATATTAGTATTTATCATTTTTCTAATATCAATATACAGCAACTTATATCAGTTAGTTATTATTAAATACATTCACAAAAATATATACTTTCTATACCACCATCAGTCATATGCGAGTTACAAAATGAAATGGATAATCATCATTCAAATAACATTATCTATATATTTTAATATATTCTTCAAAATCAATTCAATGCATTAAACGTGTTAATTCAAAACATTAATCGCGTTACTTACCATTTATTTACAATAATGGCAGTATATATAACCGGAAGATCAACTACATATGATAAACATATATCCATGTAGACATTTCCGGAAAGTCTAGATACTCTCTCTAACAAACAACGGTACACAACACAACATACAAACCTGCAATAAAAAGTAGCGTATGCGTAATGAAATTTGTTTTTATAATGAAACACTAAATGAAAAAAAACTTACAAAAACAATTCTATAGGATTTAATTTGTCTTCGCCCAAATTAGGAGACTTTACCATCAACGGTCTCTTTATAAATGCATTAATGTATAACGTTTTAGATGAACTAGCATTTACCGAAATTATTGTTAACTAAAATTTCTTACATTCCATTTTTTAACAGTATCAAGAGAAATATTTTGTTAAATTTTCTAGCTATTAAAAACATTTTTCTATTGTTTTACCCTAAGTAATAATACGGACAGTATTCTAGTAGAACAGTTAATGGTCTTATTTGTTTAAATTACATAACTTAATGAGATGTTAAGTGATTTAACTGTTTTGGTGTCATTAAGGCATGTTCCTTTATATGCGTTCGATTCAATATAACACTATACATTTTGTGAGTTCCCCTAACGCATAAATGACTCAGAAACACTGTATGAATTCTGTTTATTAGTTTTTTAGCACTTTACTGCGGAGTTTATTTTCCATTTCCATTTTTTATTAACTCCAACTTTAAGATATCATCTATTTAACACTGTTTATATAACCTGCCGTGTGTGCCTTTTATTCCTTACATCAAATTTTGTTTTCATATTCCGAATGTCAATTTTTACTCCTAATAATACAAAATGAAAAGGAAGTTTTGCATGCGATTTGTCAATAATACTCGTATAAAAATCTAAATCATCGATGCATTCTTTTAGATTTAATATGTTAATGCATTTCTTTAAATTACATTTCAGTCCGAGATCCAAATATAATTCAATTGAATGTTTTTCCTTTGTCAGTCAAACTATTAAAATGTTAATATTACTTTGTTGCATTATATATTTGAATCCTCTATACATAATAAATAGGTATGGTGTCAGAACTTTATTTTTCATAACTTGTAAGTCAAAAACATTACTCTGTTGAAATTCATCTGCTGGCTTAAATGATATTAAACCCACGTAACAAATTTTAAAAAAGGCAAATAGAGAACTATATCTAAACCATCTAATTTGGACGTTGTGGTGCTTGTAGTAGAAATGAGTTTTATATCTACATTGTATCAAGGTTTTCAGTTGTGAATTGAAACCATTTAAAGCAATCTTCTTTCCACAAGCCAGCTGAAACATTTCTATGACTTTTATCCGCCTCGAGTCGGATTCGAATGACAGTTACAAGTAGTACAAGAAGGTAAGAATAACCACAGTCTGTCGCTCTCCTCCCTGTTAGAAGAAGGGATCTTTGCAATCTTAAGAAAAACATATATACATTTGCTTACCAAGTAAACATAATTGTTAAAGTATACTGAATATTTTTTCTGGAATGAATTAAATCAATGTAAGTATGGGGTCGTTTATGCATAGTATTAAGGACGGCTAACTTTGCTTTGTCGTATATTGTGGTCATATTAGGTACAGATTTTCCACTACATGACACCATCTCCCTGATTGCAGCTTCAGATTCTGCAAACCTTTCTCTGCAAGCATACCATCTGAAACTTTCTGGACAAATACTGTAATAAAAATAATTTGATAAATTACTTAAAATAACTGTGTGACATGTTGTTAAAAACATATGTAAGTCTAAAATCAAATAGAACATTGCAACTGAATTGCATGTTCGACAATTAAAAGATAAACAAATACGCCACGCCAATACAAACAGAGCTACAAACAATACATAAAAATATATTTAGATAACGTTTTTAAACTACCGGCTAGAGATCTTAGCATCTTATATTTATATGATAAAATAACTGATGTTCCTCTAACGCATACACTTAAAACATTATTTTACTTAACGGTGAAACAATATTATGAACAAAGCACATAACCTATTGAACTAGCATATTCCATTTTTCAATATTCGTCAAAGAACATGAATAATCATTTGTGTAATGTACATATAGACAGTAATTGTAAACTAAGTGCAAGTTTATTACAGCCATTTTCAGAAAACAATCTTATTTTGATAAATGTATCCCAAAAGACTCCTATTAAAGAATAAGTATCTCATACATATCATTTGTTGCCTTACAAAGACATATTAATGTCAATATATTTCATGTTTTGCAGAATTGTTTATTATAAAACAATACATATATTTAAAAAATATTCTTAAGAGACTGACTGAGGAATCCAAATTATCAATGGATAATCAATTTTAGCCTACAAAAATATCGCATATAGGTCGATTGTCATTTCCAAAAGCCTCTTTGGAATTTAAATGACATATATGTCAAAGGAATATCATTATTGTATACAAAACATGTTTTATAATCAATTAAAAAACTGAAAATGCAATCTAGTTGGAAAATGAACAAAATTATTATGTCTCAAATCATTTTCTATATACACAGGCAGATTGTTCTTCACGTAAATTTCACATGGAATTCACATAATATTTAAGTGAAAAAACACTTGAAATCTAGTGAAAGAAATTTATGTGAAAGAAATACATAGTATATGTAAAAAAAAGTATGTGAAATTTATGTGAATTTCAAGGTGAAATTAACATAACAACATTTTGTCGATTTATTGTTTTTATAATCAAGTAATCGAGTCTTATAACTGATAAATGCAATGCTTTAAAGAGACGTATAAATAAAATAATTATTGCTCCAGGCCTCTTTCGCATGCTAAGTATAACTATTATAATACCTTAAGTTACAGCTAAACAAATTGTGTCCTCTTTAATAAAAGACGAATCTGATATTTGTCTGATGGTCTTAGAGTGAGAAACAATACAAAATACATTTTGAGACCATTTTGAATGACTTCGGATTTATTTATAAATTTCGGAAATTGTGATTAATTCGTAGGTTTATAAAACAAAATTGATGCAGATTATATGCTATGATGACGCCAATTTTTATTTTGCAGACGAGACAAAAGTGTACTTTAAACACATTGTTACAAATAATATGGTTTCAGATGTTTCTAGTCTTTATCGTAAAACCGCCTTGAAGCAGGTAATATGACGTCTTGTTGCCAAGTTTTGTAACTATGCTAAGGCATTGTCAATTTTGATGACAATAATAACAACGTTGAAACAGAAAATGAACTTCTTTAAATTCATATTGAGAAAATGAGACAAACTAGTATTTAAATCCCTTGATGTAGATATTATTCCCATAGGCTTGTGGCCAGTTTCTATGACCAGACGAGACAAAACCTAACCTAAAATTAAACCGATCAAGATATTTCATGTTGCCATTTTTCTTGCCAAAACGAGACCATATTTAAATGCAGATATATTTCAATGAAATCGTCAAATTTACCTTTGTTTCGATGCAGAGACTATTGCAAGGTATCGCCAAATCCAAGACGAGATATAGCGCATAAAAATGATAGTCTTTGATTATCAAGCGTAACATGGTTTGGTGCAGATAATAGTCTATTACAACACCTAACAGATAAAAGTGTATGATGGTCATTCGTAGCATTGCTTTTATGCAGATAAGAGTCTATGATAATAGCTGGCGTAAAATGGCTTTGATACAGACGAAAGTCAATAGTGACCATTTGCAACATCGCTTTGATATAGATCATAATCACAGCATTTAAATTATCACTGATGATGGCTATTCTTATTTTAGCTTTTTCGCAACATCGCACATAAACTATCTCTGAAGCGGATGGCATGTTAAGATACAATGAAAATCAGGAAAACTCTCATTGTTTAAACGTTGCAATAGATGCATGTAAAACATTATGATGCATATGATTTTACAATCATTGATTTTATTTCAATTTTTGAAAATCAACCCAGAATTTTTCATGGTTAAAAATATCACAATTTATGATGTATGTATTTGAACTTACAACAATTTCCTATGACATTTACGTTTCCAATAAAAGCAAGTTTGGGTAAGAAACATAGTTCCGAGGTTTAAAAGACTATTTCTTTTGGATCTCGATTAAGTTAAATACATTTCTCGTCCGTTTAAAAAATCATAAAACATTTAACCAATAATAATTTTACTATGCTAGGGTAATGTTATAATATTCTACATAAATGTCCTTTCAGTCTAAACAATGTATTAAAACTTGACGGTATATTGAACAAGCAGACAATAAATGCTATCAGCGATAGGGCAGAACAATATGTCTAGGAAATAGATAACTGTTAGTTTTATGATTTCTGAAACCATGTTTGCGTGATACAAATTTGTCTCAAATAAATGAAAAGATATAGAAGTATGGATTATAAACCGCAATTATAATGATGCGTGTCAAGATTATTGCGTGATCGAAATTGGTTTCATACTACCAATAAAATATACCTAAGTAAAGGCAATAGACATTAATATATTAAATGTATTTAGGTTTTACTAAATATTTTTTCAAGTTTTATATTGTTAAATATTTTATCATAAATATAAAATAGTATTTTTTATGTTGTGTTTACAATGAAATTCAATTCCATAGAAATATAATCAAAAAAAAAAAAAAATAAATAAATAAAAATAAAAATAAAAAAAAAAAAATAAAAAAATAAAAAAAAAAAAAAAAACCAGAAGCAAGGAAGAACGAAAATTAAATGCTACAACTTTCATTTCAAATAACGTGATAATCAACAGCGAATTTGATTATACAAATCATAACAAAAAATATCTGACCAATCATAATCTGTAAAAGAATGAAGTATGAATGACCATACACTGCAAGTTATCTCGTCAATCAAATCCTTGATCAAAATACAACTTGTCCTAACTGAAGAAGGCATTTCAATACGTTTACAGTTTATTTTATTTCTGCATTTTTCAAAGATCAATTATATTTGTCCTGATGATCCTAAATCCTTATATCAAGACAGAAGAAAGCTTAATTCTTTTAGGCACTCAGTCTGGTTCATCAAACAGTAGACATTACTTTTACTATAAAACAATTTAAAAATATCCACATCTGGAAAAATGGCATTTAGAGTCTATGTTATAGATAAGGTTGTAATTACTTTAAGTTGTATTGAGTTAAATAATAGAATAAATTGTTTTTTTGTTAAAGAAGTGTCATAAGTTATATTTATACTTGCACGTGACGGGTGTAGCTAGCTAGACAGGAGGTACTACCCTTCCGGAGCACCCGGCTTCACTTCCTTGATGGAAGTTCACGTGTATAACTAATTTTGCCAGCTTTAAAAGTTTTTACTTTTTTTTTATTGTGGTTTGGACAAGGACTGGTATGTTTGTTTTGTTTGAATTCGAATGAAATTTTATACCTTATTTTATATAAATAATAATGACAACAATTTCAATAAAATATTTATAGGATTGAAATCAATTTATAATAATAATAACAATTATAAAAATAAAAAACAAAAACAATATATTTTTGGTTACATGTTGCCTTTTTCTAAAATATAAATACATTAGACTTGCTCACTTAGATTGTTGTATATATAAATATATATCTTGCTTTTAAAAATTGATTGAATACTGCATTTTACTCATAAATTTTACATAAGAGCTTTATCTATAAACCACGCTTTACAAATAGTTCCATTAAACGTCAAATATATTTTTTTCATCTACATTAGCCGATGATTTATAAGTACTACTATGACCTAAAGCTTTCTTATCTATAATATATATATATATATATATATATATAAAAGATATATATATATATATATATATATATATATATATATATATATATATATAAGACATATATATATGTATATATATATCGACCAAAAACATATGATGTACTATATTGATAATCTTGTCATCAATCACCCCCCCTAAAATAGTAGCAAGGAAAAAACGAAACTAAACTGCAAATACTTTTATATAAAAAGGAGTTAGTATATAAATCAAGTACCGTAGGCTTTATGTGTAATTGCTTTTACATTGTTCTACGAATTCTTTTTATTTCATTTCCTTTTTACGGAAACTTACAAGAGAGCATCATTGATTGGTCATTTTTAAACATTCAGGAAGACAAAAAGGCGACAATTGACGTACGCTTTAGGAAGTAAATACAATCAATGGAATAATTGTGTCGAAGACGACTTACATCTACATGATTCTTATTATGATATTATTACTGGAAAGTGGATATACAAGACTTGTTAGTTAACAAATTTTGACATTGTGTCATCAAGGTTACTCCGTTTGTACATATATCAGACGCCGTATGCATTATCAAAACGGAACTAATATAATATTGAAATTGTAATACGAGTTAAAAGTATTGATAACATATAAGATAGATGATAGGCGATACAAAATACGGACACTGCTTTTAATGCACAGTTTTTTAAGATATGACAAGTAAAAAAAAGTAAAATAAAATTTTACTGTCATGGTATGAACGGATTATGAATTCAAACCTGACTGTCATCAATAGAAAAAAATGTGTACATTCCAAGCTCTTTCATGAGGAATTTATTAAAAATTATGTTATATATGTTTCCGGGTTCAGTTCCGCCCACCTGCCGCTCTCCCATTTGCGTATTATTGTGAACCGCGAATGCGTGACTAGTTTTATTAAAACGATTGTGTATTGATGAACGCCATTGTCTTGGTTGTGTATACCACGTTTTCACACAAATGTGGTCATTATTCCTATAAAACACCACACAGAAACTGGCGACGAGAATCGGGACTAAACAATGGCTACAGGTATTGGTAAAATAGATGCTTTTGACGATTCGATCGAGTCATGGGAATCGTATTCGGAAAGGCTGGAGCAGTATTTTGCCGCCAACAAAGTCACAAACGAACTGAAAGTTGCATCATTGCTAAGTGTCATCGGCCCCCGCACATATTCATTGCTCAAAAACTTATTGGCACCTGAAAAACCCGCTACTAAAGAGTTTAAAGTCCTCATTCAGTTGTTAGATAAACATTTGAGCCCCAAACCATCGGAGATCGCCGAGCGATTCAGGTTTCACAAACGTGACCAGAAGGAGGGGGAGTCCGTGCAAAATTTCATTGCTGAATTACGTAGATTGGCAACTAATTGTAATTTTGGTGCTACTCTTGAAGCCACACTTCGTGATAGATTTGTTTGTGGACTTTTAATGCTCAGATTCAAAGGCGTTTACTTGCTGACCCTGAACATACATTAGATTCAGCATTAAAAACTGCAGTAGCCATGGAAACTGCTAATCGTGATGCAGTGGAGCTACAGGGTTCTCGAAAAGGTTCTACTACAGAATCAGTGCATAAAGTAAAAGCCGTGAAGGGACGGGGCCGCCCGCAACCACAAAAACCCAGTTACAGTGGTGGTAAACAAAGTGGTAGGAAATGTTTTCGGTGTGATGGGACAGATCACATGTCAGATAAATGTCGCCACATTCAGACCGTCTGTCGGTATTGTAATAAAAAGGGCCATATCGAAAAAGCATGTCTTAAGAAAAAGAAAGATAATAAAGGTAGTTTTAAATACATAGAAACAGAAAGTGACGATGACTTTGATTTATTAAATTTATTTAGTGTCTCCGAGTCTGGTAGATCGGACCCCATCAAGGTTACCCCTATTGTAAATGGGAAAAACATTACAATGGAACTAGACACAGGGTGTTCTGTCACATTAATTCCAAAAACAGTTTATGACAAACATTTTTCTGATGTGCCTTTAAGCAACACAAATGTGTGTTTGCGTACTTACTCTGGAGAACGCATAAAACCAGTTGGTGTTATGACCGTCGATGTTCATATCAACAATCAGTCTTCAAGTTTAGATTTATTTGTTATTGCACATGGGGGACCAGCACTATTTGGTAGAGACTGGTTAAAATGTCTAAAATTGGACTGGAATGAAATTAAGGAGGTTCATAGTTTGGACAGCACTAGTAGTAGTATAGGCATCACTACACCTCCCACTACAGGTTTCACCTCGGATTTGTTTTCAGTAGATGGCCTGCTTGAAAGGTTTTCTTCTGTGTTCTCAGAAGGTATAGGCAAAATGAATGGTGTCAAGGCCAGGCTAGACATCTCGCCAAATGCTACTCCAAAATTTCATAAAGCTAGACAAACTCCATATTCGCCTAAACCGAAAATAGAGGCCGAATTGGAACGTTTACAATCTGCTAACATCATTACTCCGGTAGATCATAGTGAATGGGCCATGCCCATCGTCCGGTTGTGAAAAGTAATGGCAGCATAAGAATCTGCGGAGATTTTAAAGTGACAATAAATCCTGTAATGAACGTTAACCAGTACCCTCTTCCTAGAATAGAAAAAATATTTGCATCTCTCGCAGGTGGTCAGAAGTTCTCAAAGATCGACCTCACACAAGCGTACTTCCAAATGGAAGTCGATGATGCATCTAAGGAGTATTTAACGATAAATACATACAAGGGCTTGTTCAGGTATAATCGCCTACCGTATGGCGTCGCATCTGCGCCCGCAATATGGCAGCGCCAAATGTACAACATCTTGAAGGACGTTCCGTCCACCCAATGTCTACTGGATGACATCCTTATTACAGGCCGGAATGATCAGGAACATTAACATAATTTACAGGCCGTTCTACAGCGTTTGGAAAATACGGTCTTCGCGCTAACGCAAACAAGTGCTTGTTCTTCATGGATAAGATTAGTTATTGTGGCCATGAGATAGATGCGGAAGGTCTACACAAGTCGGCAAGTAAAGTGGAAGCAGTGACTAATGTGCCGAAACCAGAGAACGTTTCTCAGCTTCGAAGTTTCCTAGGACTTGTAAATTACTACCATAATTTCATGCCTAACCTGTCAACTGTCGTTAGTCCATTAAACGCAATACTTTAAAACAAAACACCTTGGAAATGGACAAATGCTTGCGATGTAGCATTCAGGAAGGTCAAGGACATGATTACGTCAAAGCAAGTCTTGTGTCATTTTGATCCGTCTCTTCCACTTCGTGTAGCTTGTGACGCATCGCCCTATGGAATTGGGAGTGTTTTATCACACGTATTTCCTGAAGGAACTGAACGTCCAATATGTTTCGTGTCTCGTTCTATGAATAAGGCAAAGTCGTACAGTCAACTGGATAAGGAGGCCCTAGCGTTATATTGGGGAGTACGGGAAATATAACCAATACTTATATGGCCGTCATTTCACACTTGTGACTGATCACAAACCTCTTGTCAGTATCTTGCATCCTGAGAAATCGTTACCCTCTATGACCGCTGCAAGGCTACAGCGTTATGCTGTGTTCCTTTCTGGACACACATATAGTATTGAATACAAAAAGACATCTGAACATTGCAACGCAGATGCGTTGTCGCGGCTTCCGCTACGCACTACAGTGGATGAAAATTCCGATCCAGTGGATATCTTCTACACATCGCAATTTGATAACTTACCAGTTACCAGTGCGCAAATACGCCGTGCTACACAGCGAGACAGAGTTCTATGTCAGGATCATGATTTGGTCATGACGGGCAAGCTTAGTTCTTACAAGGATCCAGACTTACTACCGTATACAAGTCGTAAAGATCACCTATCAGCACATCAAGGATGTCTGTTGTACGGAAATCGTGTGATCATTCCTGCTAAGTTACAGGACAGAGTGTTTGACAAACTCCATGAGGGACACATCGGTGTAGTTCGTATGAAATCGCTAGCCCGTTCACACGTTTGGTGGCCTGGCATCGACAGTGCAATTGAAAAACTTTGTAGTTCTTGTGTTGGATGCCAAAAATGTATGTCAATGCCAAAATCTGCCCCAGTGCACCCATCGGAATATACTACATCACCATGTCAACGGTTACATGTGGATTTTGCAGGGCCATTCATGAACTCTATGTTTTTTGTTCTAGTCGATTCTCATTCGAAGTGGTCTGAAGTCATACCTATGCGTGGTACATCTGCATAGCAAACGATTGACATTTTGCACGTTATGGAATTCCGCAGCAAATAGTATCGGATAATGGGCCCCAGTTCACGTCTGACGAATTCAAGCAATTCATGGCCCAGAATGGTATTCAGCATATAACTTCGTCACCTTACCACCCGCGGACAAATGGATTGGCCGAAAGGTTTGTCCAATCATTTAAACAGGCTATGAAAAGTTCCAAGTATGATAATGGACATTTGACCATACACTAGAAGTTGAATATGTTTTTGTGTCGTTATCGCAATACAGCTCACGCCACTACTGGCGAAACCCCAGCAAAGCTACTTATTGGTCGAAACTTGCGTTCACGATTGGATCTCATGAAACCTGATTTAGCCTCTACAGTTAGTAAGAAGCAGGGTCAAATGACATTTTCGAAACATACAGGAAGTGATGTTCGTAGCTTCCAGAATGAACATCATGTTTTCGTCCGTGATTATAGACCAGGACAACCTAAATGGATTCAAGGAGTCGTAAAATCAAAGACTGGACCATTGTCATATGAGGTTGAGATTGAGTCAACTGAAGTACTATGGCGTCGTCACGTGGATCAAATTCGTGATGGAACAGTTACATCAAATCCGTCAACACCGGTGGAAACATCATTCGAGAGGGAGGTAATACCTGCTACTACGAACTCACCTATCATTGCACCTGCTCCGTTAAAAGTTCAGCAACCATCTACTAGTCAGTCATCAGCAAGTGTTGTTAGTCAGTCATCAGCAAGTGTTGTTAGTCAGTCATCGGATAGTGTATCAGATCTGTCGTCAGATAGTGTTGCGAGTCAGTCAGTAAATGTCAAACGTCAACATCCAAAAAGGAACAGAAAACCTCCTGAACGTCTTGATTTGTGAATGTAAATAATAGTGAATACCAGTGCTAGGGGCATAATAATCCCCGGTATTCACCCAGAACTCAGTTCTGGTATTTCGTGTATTTTCTGTTTATTAAAAAAAAAATCTCTGATCGAGTAGATTAGATTCAGTAATGATTAGTTTATAGTTCAAACTTTTACGGTTCATGATGCACAGCAAAAGATATAGTATAGACTTTGTGAATTTTACGCGTATACAAATATTGTCGCGTCCGACAAAGTAATTAAAAGGGGAGGATATGTTATATATGTTTCCGGGTTCAGTTCCGCCTACCTGCCGCTCTCCCATTCGCGTATTATTGTGAACCGCGCATGCGTTACTAGTTTTATTAAAAAGATTGTGTATTGATGAACGCCATTGTCTTGGTTGTGTATACCACGTTTTCACACAAATGTGGTCATTATTCCTATAAAACACCACAATATATTAGGGTTAAGGTAAAGACTACTTATTTATATCAAATACAAGTGTTGTTCATTTGTATTACATTGATCTTTTGTGTTGTAGGCTGTTCATAATACTAAACTCTTGTTTGTTATCATAATATATAATTACTTACAACATTAATCCAGTTGAAAATAGACAACTGACGGAAATAACAATTGCCAAATAACGCCAATGATATGTTACGTAAGCCTCAAGGGCAACGACAACCACGCCTCCAAGCCAAAAACATGCGCACATCGACACGTCTCTCCAGTCTTGACCAATATGTTCAACCAACAACACTGTGCTTGTAACGAGAAATCCCCCTGGAAAAGGTAAACATGAAATTTATTTTTTAAAATTTATATCAACTATCATAACAATTAAGAGTATTGAAAATTAAAAACACACCTTTTCGTTTTTTATACAGAATTAATATCAAATTTTATATATTTTAATAGATATGTTTGAAACTCTCTCTCTCTCTCTCTCTCTCTCTCTCTCTCTCTCTCTCTCTCTCTCTCTCTCTCTCTCTCTTACACACACACACACACACACACACTGAAGTTTCAAGTTATTAAAACGTACCTGCAAAACACCCAACCAAAACTCTTAGTATCACAAACAAAACCCAGTCATCATAAATAGCAATGGCGCCTTGTGTAAGAGACATCAATCCATATAGCGCAAACATTGGTATTTTTCTGCCAAACAGATCCCCACTAAAACCTCCGATAAAGGCACCAACAACAAGACCAGACCCCTGACATAACCAAATTATATTGTACGTATGATTTTTGTCCGCAGGGTTCAACCACTGAAATTATTAAAATGTAGTTATTTATAGAACATCTATTGAAATATTATATACATCATAATATGTAATTCCTGTTAACAAAGTAAGCTTTAAATGGCTATAAAGATGCTCCATCATATTTTGTAACTAACTAAGGCCAGCTCTTAATGGCTTCAAATATGTAAATCTAAAAATAATTGTTCTAATTTGTTTGCCTAAACAAAGCTTGAAACCATCATTTTACCATTTTAACAAACTTATTTTGTTATTATTTTCTGTATTAGGTTAAACCAAGATCATTCTCAATGATGAGGTCTGACCAAGAAAGGGAGTCGATTACATCAACATTCCAACTATGTATAACAATATGTTTACTGTATTTGTAAGAACAAATTGTTTTATCCAAAGTCGAATCTCTAAGATGTCGAAAGGTCGATACATACGTTACTCACGTTTTACTAAATTGTCAAACGTCCAAAAGGTCTCGATGGTGTCAAAGTTCAAATGTGCTTAACAGTCTTTTTCCTACTGTGTTTGCGTTAAACGAAAATATTGATGGTGTCAAAAGTCTAAATATATGCAACTGTTAATGTTTAATGTTCATTATCCTATACATATACACTTTCAATTATTTTTAGTTATTTTTCCTTTCTCTTTAAAACTAATAGTACTGAACCCAGTAATAAATAACTTACATTAGGTACAATCCATATATCCTCTGTTGAGTTAATGGAACATGTAGAAATCTTTTGTAATGGTACAACTGTTGTCATGTTATATTCAAAGATAGTGTCGTTACTCTCTTCATGTGTAAGACCTTTGTTGCTATGTGACCCAGGTAAGGTAGTAGGAGTCTGACAATACTCTGGGGAGGTTTTGTGTACATATATAAAATCGATATACAGCAACGCGGTCCACGTGAGTGCTTGCAACAAACTAATAAGCAGGAAAAGTCTCCTTTGAAAAAAGCCGAATTGTCCATTGCGGTAAAATATGGTTTCAAATGCTTTAGCACTGTCATCGCATTTCATGTTCAAGAACCAAACATTGTAATTGATCCGTTTCTCTTGCTTACATTAATGCTTAATTATACCTGAAAAAAAGAGAAAAAAATTAAAAGTTAATTTTAAATGGTATCGAAGAATTGTCTATGTTATTAAGGCGACAGCAATATTCAACAAATGTTTGTAGGGAATTAAATTTCGCTTTTTTCGTGGATAGGTAAAAAACCACAAACTTTCATAGTAATGAAAATTTTAATTACTAAGGCCTGCAATGGGATTAATTTTTATTAAACTCAATCCAACAAATTTCTCTCCAAAACAAAATTATTTTTATTTGCTAAACAACGAAATTTTAACACAACAATATATATAATTCTTCGGTATTTGTTTTGCCCATCAAAAATGTTTGCGTGATCACATTGTGTTCGTCTTTTGTATTTTTTGGCAGTTTACTGTGTAGAGTTTTGATTGCTTTGGCATTTATGTAACGGACATTTTATTCCGTTTTTAAAGGTCACAATATTTTATTTGCCGACTACCTGGATAAAGTCTTAAAATATAGATTTGCATTGTAGGGTTTCAGTCTTAAGTAAAATTAAATGTAACGTACAAACGGAATGGTTCAAAGAAAATGGCAATAGAACGTTAACTGAAGCCATCAACACTTCTTATAGAATGGCATAGCGGCTCTTACTAGGTTTTAGGGTTTCTGTATTTAATATGAATATTTAGAAATTGTGATGTTGTTATTTGAAAAAAATATTCTAATGAATCTAAGTTTAAAAAAACGTAAAAAGATAATATCTTAGAATATGGCAACAAATATAATCATTTTTTGAATGTAATATTAATCGTTCTTTGCTCTTAAATCGTGTATCACTGTAAGGCATTTTAGTTATCAAATTTTAGCACTTAACAATATTATAACGTTTTTTAATAATATAGTCGTGTTTATTATCAAAGTCAATCTCCACTAAATTGAAATAACATTTTTTGTTTAATTGTCTTAAGTGTTTTACGATTTACTTTCGAATAACATTTTAAAATATTCTAAAATATTTTTTGGTTTATCTTAAAACAACATGAAGTCAATCATCTTATCTAGCTGACATCTTTGTCGCGAATATCTGCAAAAATGCATCAACTTTTCAAAAACATTTTGGTTGTAGAAAGCTGTTTTGTACTAATGCACACTCATGGCGATCTAGAGTGTATTAGTACATTTACCCACAGTGTCGCAAATTAAAAAAAATCAAAACACTTAGTCGATCATATTGAAGTTTTCCGATCAAAAATTGGAAGTCGTGAGTTATAACTCGTGCCAGGTCATTCCTAGTTTGAGATGATGCTCCCTCTCATGGCAATATCGTCTTTTCCACCGAATTTAAGGATAATTTGAACGGGGAAGTGGCCTTATTGTCTGTGGCTGAATGACTTTCTTGTTTAGTCGTCCATTGTTGCAATAGTACACGGCAGACCATAAAACACACTCGAACTTCTCACTCATGTATAAAATTGTCAGGAAATTAATCCTAAAACATCTTTAAACTTGCTTTCATCGCAAAAAGCTGAAAAATGCTAATGTGAAGTTAAACAACAAAAAAACCAACCATATCAACATTATATTGTTACCGAGAAAACCAGCAATCGACTCTGGCTATATAAAACTTCTTTTAAAACTTATTTAGCTGCTTTATCTAAGTCCAATAAGTTAGACATTAAAGTATTTTTGTTTCGTACGTATTTAAACTAAAAAATTGATGAGGTGACGTAAAACAACGTTTTTGAAATAGAAATATTAATTCAACTAATTTTTGAAATTACATTATTGAAATCTAAAAGTTATATATAAAACAAAGACACTGATTTTTGTAGGTCATTGATTGATTGATTGATTAATTAGGTTTTTTGGTTTTTATTTTGTTATACACGTATTTATCTCACAGATGATAGCTTTATTTAAGACATATAGATATGCATACCATATTTATTTAATGACAAAAGAGACAAGCCGTCTATCCTTTATTAAATCTCATCAACCTTAACGATTCCAAGGCTTCTATGAATGGAATATGAGAATAAATGGTTTCATATCAGGGATTATTAGTACATGAACAGTAAAACAGACAGTATTGTTAAACATCGCGTTAAGTTAAAGTCCTTCATAGTAAAATTGCGACAACACTTCTGCATGTATACGTATATGTTTATTGAAGCAAATAAAAAAAAAAAAAAAAAAAAAAAAAAAAAAAAAAAAAAAAAAAAAAAAGAAATAAAAATCAAATACGGCGTCATACAAAAAGTATTCGCGGTTTTTCAAGATGCCGGTTTTCACGAAACAACATAACCACTTTTTAAAAGTACATTAAAAATTGAAATAAAATATGTACTCAGCTAATACTTTGTCTAATGTCATTTTGTTTTTATCACTCCTAGTAGCCGGCGGGGAATTGATTGATATAAACTCTGAATATAGTTAAAGGAAAAGGAAGGCCAAATACCTATGACGACAGTGAATAGCTCTTCGGTGGTTGACTATTAGCATTGGAATTCCCCTTTGCAGACGACTTATTTTCGACATGGCGTCATTTACTTACCATAGAAACTAGCTACAAATAGATTTTCAAGTATGTTTTCTATTTTGAGAGTTATCCCTCTTTTAACATGCGACACGGTTTCAAAAACGTCGCCATAACGGACAAATTGCAAATACTTTTGGCATAACGCTGTACAATAATTTTATTCGAATGAGAAAGATTCGCGGCGGTCGAGTGGTTATGGGTTAGGTTTCAAGCCAAAGGCATCTCGTTGCTATTTGGTCGACTTCAGTTGACCTCAAATGATTTTTGGAATTTTCTTGACGAATGGTATAATGGTATTAAACACCCTAGCCAAGATTCTTTCATTTATATCGAGATTAAGAAGCAATTAGATTCATAAGAGGGCGTTTTAAACAATTCTGGCACCGGGACCCTGCTTGTCGTAGGACTAGTAAATTGACCGCATTGTTTGTGATGTTTCAGACTAGAGTGACAAAGAGGAGATTAGTACTCAACGGTATTGCAATAAGTGCATAATGATACATAACAAATATTTATGTGGTACTTTTAAAACACTTCTACAAATAATAAAGAACATAGCCATATGAATGCAACACTACGTCTTATTTGCAAAAAGGACTTTGTAAAATTTGTTTGAAGTTTAAAGCTGGATTTGACTGTAACTGGCATAAGAAATAATTCAGACATTATCAAAATCTAATAAATAAATAAATAAATAAATAAATAAATAAATAAATAAATAAATAAATAAATAAAATTAAAAAAAAAAAAAAAAAAAAAACGAAGAAGAAGAAGAAAAAGAAGAAGAAGAATTCTTTTACTTACGTCAAAGCTGCTAGTTTAGGGGTATATTCAAATTGAATGCATTTGAAATTAAAACTGTTTTTGTTGAGTTGCAGTTTATATCAGAAAATAACCACTGAGTTATGCATAAGCATATATAGTTATAAACTTTACCACCATTTAATAAATAAATAAAATATATATGTACATTTTTAGAAGAAACAGTTCCCTTAGAATAAAAAAATATCGACATCATAAAATTTTTGTGTTACGTTCCGAATATCATTTACATTTTCTCTCATCGTTAATACTTGCGACATTGCTGATGCGTCTTTAAAGAACAACTTAAAACAGTTTCGGGATTTAAAAATGATTGTGTATCATTACCTTAACCAACTTTTTCAACATCTTATAACTTTATATAAACGTGGCCTTATCCAGTTTAGCTTCAATATAGTCGTAAAAATATTAATGCACATTTGTTCCAAAGATGATGTTGATAGTAATTAAATTTTCTCTAACAAATCTGAATATTCTGTGTGTTCCCTATAAAATATAAATAAATTTCTTTAAAGTTTAGCGTTTCTTTCTTATCCGTGGATATTTTCCAGATCTCTTTATTGAAAACATTAATGTAAACTAATTACACAGATATAATGATTTTAATATGGCACCTGGTATATATTAATTAGAATACTCCTTTTTATTAAAAAATCAATATTCTTGAGATAAAAGGAATAATATCACGTTTTAAGAAAATGCTTTATACTTAGATTTTAAAAACAACACAAGCTATTTTAAAACAATTTTTGATGAGTTCATAATGAAATTTACATACCAAAAATCGTTTCATGTGTAAGCAGAAAGTAAAGTAAAAATGGATAAATAAAGATTTATGCCTAAGTCAAAATTCTTTTACTGTCGACATTTTTTAAATATTGGAGGAAATAGATTGCCAAGAGAGACGGTAACAATTTTTCCCCAGGAAGCTTAAAAGCTTTTAAAAACCTGGAGATGTTCGGAGTTGGATAAGGACTTTAGCGGACGGGGGCACTTTAATTTATAAAACTGTGATAAAGTAGAAAAAAGTAACAGAGGCTCCCGTTAATGAAGTTTAAGAAATACAAAAATGGTATATTTAATATGACTCGTATTGATCCCAAAACAAATCGTCTTTATCCCTCTCTCAATATCATTTAACTTTAAGCGGTGTTTAAAGACAAAGTTCGTAACTGCCACAGAAATCAAATAAAAGCTATTGAAAATCTGTTTAAATGTCAGAAAGCACAGTCCTTTTGTTCTATACATTGTTGTTTAGGGATTGCTGCTTGATGTATATTTTGACATTTAAATGGAAACTGTCTGAGTCTACATGAATGTTATGCAATTATCCCGGAAAAATAGGTAAGAAAAATCTGCCAAAAATTAAATAAAAATTGGAACTCGAAATATGCAATATTTTATTGGTTCTTAAGGAGCAATTTCTGAATTATAATTATCATATTGTCAAATCTAATAGAATTGATCGTTACCAAGACCAAAATGACTCATCATTACAGATTCATTTAGAATCGATGCTAATCAGATAATTTAGATAAGTACATCTTATGTCTCGTTACTAACAATGACCAATGTTTTCCTATTTTCAAAGGATCACTGTGGTAGCTCAGTTGGTAGAAAGCTCGGTCCGTAAGTGGGGTTCGAGTCCCAACCGGGTCTGAACCGAGACGCAAAAGTGGGTAGTGACTGTATTTTTGCCAAACACTCAACATTACGAAGTGAAAGTCACCGTTCTTTCGGATGGGAACTTAAAATAAATGAGGTCCCACGTCAAGGTAGGCGTTGCACGATAAAGAACCCTGGTTGATAATGCCGTCAGCGCAACGCACAGACAAAATTTGTGCACTTTCGCCTATAGCTGGCGACGTCTCAATATAAGTGAAATATTCTTGACTGGGACGTTGAACACTATTACTCAACTCAAATCAACTATTTTCAAAGGAGCTTTTGTGGTCTAAAGCGCCCGCCTATCAATCACAGCAACAAAACTAGCCAAGAAAAAATCCTGACTTGGACGTTAAAACCAACTACTCTACTCCAGTCTTAATCGCAAACTGTAGAGGATACTTGTACCTATTACAAAAAAAAATTAAGCTTTTTGATCTTCTAATTAAATATATCATTAGAGGAACGCAAGTCATCTGTAAAACATTAGACAGACATCAGGTTATGACATTTATGGATCTACCACACAAATATTTATATATGCTTAACAAATTTACAGAAAGACCTAGCAGGGGAAAATTGTTGTATTTTTTGCAGATATTTTTTTTCTTTTGATCTTTAAAGCCCAACAGTTAGAGAGTTGTGTATAGGGAAAAATCAGTAACGTGAAATATATTTTTAAAAAAGAAGAAATAATAATGACTATTAAGAGATTTTGTCATAATGTAAACAGTTGAGGAAATGAAAACCAAGTTCAATTAAAGCCAAAAATAATGATAAAATAAAAGATAAAAATAAATAAATAAATAAATAAATAAATAAATAAATAAATAAATAAATAAATAAATAAATAAATAAATAAATAAATAAATAAATAAATAAATAAATAAAATAAATAAATAAATAAATAAATAAATAAAAACAAGAATAGAATTCCTGAGTCCCCCGCCGGTCAAGCAGTATACTGTATATGAAATTGCAATATTTTCAAACATTCAGGGCTGTTCCAGAATTAAATGTGTGGGGAGGTTGGGAGGAACATTTTTTTTTACCCCCACCACCCATTTTTTTTCTATTTTTCCTGTTGCAAATATATCAAAAATACTACAATCTAAAATCAAACAAATACCTATTAACATATATAAGTTTATCTAAAACGTACTAGACAATATCACTGTACAGTTTTTGTTTAAAAATCATATTCAAGTTTCATACTCTGGTTTACATACTGTATAAAATCACATACCTTATTGCAGAGATATACATGTAAGAAAATTGTCAGAATAGGGGACAGGAAAACCACAAGATGATGCCTCGTCATCTGTTGTCAATATCTGGTCAAGATTGTTCCCATGAAAATGAGTTGCCTGATTGTAGGCATGAAAGCACTTTCAAAGTCAATTTTTGATATAATGAAGTAATTATTGTGGTCAAAGTCCCATAACTCCAACAAAAAGTATCGACCAAGGCTGATTTTTGAACTTGACCAAGGTATTAGTGGTATAAACATTTGGTATAAATTTCATGTAAATCCGTAAAAATTTGTAGGCATGAGAGCGCTTACAAGGTCACAAAGTCCCATAACTCCAACAAAAAGTAACGACCAATGCTGATTTTCGAACTTGACCAAGGTAATAGTGATATAAACATTTGGTATAAATTTAATGAAAATCCGGCATTTCTATGTCCCCGCTCCGCGCTGCGGCGGGGGACAATAAAAACCATCAGGGATATACCTTTGTTTAAAAAATATACATCTTTATTGTCATATTTGTGGCAATAACTGGTGATAGAAAGTGATCGCAAATGTAATTTTATAATCATACTTTTTTCATAAAGTAGAAAAAAATCGCAAGTGTCAAGAAAAATTTCGTTTTGGATTTCTGAAGCATACAAACTTGGTACTCTCTCTCTCTCTTTCTCTTTCTCTCTGGGAGCTAGAAGGTTGACGCTGTTTCGGAGCTTTGGAGCTATATATTTATATATATATATATTGGGACCACTACCGCTGCCGACTTTGATGAGACACCGAAGTAAATGTCAAGTTGCGTAACTCCCCCCCCTCTCTCTCTCTCTCTGCCTGTATGTGTTGCTTTCGGTAACAACGCAAAATGCTACCCATGAAAGTCTGATTAAGCATTATCTGCTGGATCAAGAAACAACAAACATTATTTCTTAGAAATTATATCATATTTTTTGTCATATCTCACTCGAAATTAGGTCTTTCAAAAGTACATGTATGTGTGCGTTTAGTTTTGTATTACAAACCCCAACGCTTTAATTAGCATATGTTATGTAAACCATCTCGTGTGTATCGAGGATAATTTTTAAAAACTAACCTTTATCCCAAAGCAAAACGCTATGCTAATGTAATTTAAAAGACCCTCTTAGGAGAATGCATTATATAATACATTTATACTACAATCTTTTAGGATTTTCTTAAAGGTATTGATTTTTCCGTTTAGTTTCATACTGATGTATTTTATGATATAATATAAAAGAAGTCCAATTAACAAGATCGTACCATTGAAAACTTGAAATATTTACATTTTCATGGTAAAATTCAAAATATTAAAGAGGTTCATGCAATATATATATATATACGTTCACGCATTCATAAGATGTACAGATATATACAGATATCTTAATTATAATTCCCCTAACTTAAGACAATGAAATTATTTACAAAGTGTTATAAAGTTGGAAAGTTGGTTGAATGGATGAAATGTTTAACGTCGCATTAGTAGTTTCTTTTCTATTTACGACAAAGTCAAGGTTATAAGTCTCTAACGATTAATCTAAGAACAAATTCGTGAATGCGTGGAATGTGCAGGCCAGGCATGTATTATGGTCTGCTCTTTGTATCTCCCACCCGGGGCCACTTTTTGAGTAGGTGCTAGCTCACCGTGGTATACTGCACACAATCATACCACTCGCCCAGTGACGCTATCCTTACACCGGATTCAACAAGTTGATACTATTCCTCCTGTTGTTGAGTGCCAGGCGACCCAGCTTGGGTTCGAACCTTTGACCCGTCATTGTTAAACTATTCAGCTGCAAAATTCTGCAAGGACCATGACCATCCCAGTTAATTTACAACCAGAAGACGCAAATACAAACGTGTTCTTAAACCATAATAACAGTGTTTTGATTCTAAATATTTCAAATTCAGTAAAATATCGCTAATTTAGTCATAAGTAACTTCAATGAAATAATAATACATGCACAGTTATAAAGGTACTTAAATACAGTTACTACTAATAAGAAACAATAACCAATAAATACAAATACACAAGCTTATGAATCTTAATGAAAGTCAATAAAATTCTTTACTATTTGTTCTTTTTAAACTTAATGGAAGTTTATAGTAGTGTTAATTGTGTAAAGCATGATTTATATGCTGTTGAATTCTAAGTGCTGGTATCTTTAAGTACTTGAAGAGGTATCCAAAACATAAATCATTCTGTTAATAACATTATACTTTGCCAATCGCTAAGTATTCTTCAAAAAAAAAAAAAAAAAAAAAAAAAAAAAAAAAAAACAATTTAGATTTCATAAGAAGTTGAGTTAAAATTTTGTATATAGAATATGTAGCTGAAAGAATATGAAACTTGACAATGGCTGCAATGCTTTAAGAAAAAAAAATAGATAAAAGAATGAAAAACGAGACGAAGACTTTAAATAAAGGGATCTCTGATTAATAAATTTTGGTTATTTAAAGTGGTCCAAGTACGTTTTAGAGTTTCTTAAAGATTCATGATATTTAACAAGTACAAAGAATGTAAAAACAATTATTGAAAAAATGTGGTTTAAATGTTTGAATAATCATTGAAATCAGTTACCTTGGACAGAACAAAACGGAATTGTGGTTAAGAGCGTTTAAAATACTCATAAAAACTCTTGAAATTTGATGGGTACACAGAATGTGAAAAAGTATTAACTAATGAAGGTGGTTTAATTCCCCTATACGCTTTCGTACATCTGTATGGTCATTAAAATTCCCGACTACTTTTGACCGGTATACTGTGAATAATGTAAGGATTATTTTCAAATTCGAAAATAATATAACTCTGAATTGTTAAAACAAAATTTGCATATTTTTTATCTATCTATCTATCTATTTTTATTTATTTTATTTTATTTTATTTTATTTTATTTTATTTTATTTTATTTTATTTTATTATTTTATTTTATTTTATTTTATTTTATTTTTTTTTATTTTATTTTATTTTATTTTATTTTATTTTATTATTTTATTTTATTTTATTTTATTTTATTTTATTTTATTTTATTTTATTTTATTTTATTTATTTTATTTTATTTTATTTAGTTCCAAAGACACCATCGCGACGAGTTCTTATGCTATGCCTACTATGCCCACTATGTCCACTATGCCCACACGTCTATATTGTGTTCGATTGCAAATTTTTCACTAAGAATTTTTAGTTTGAAAAACTAAATGAAAGATTGTATGCTTAAAGTTAAAAAACCGTAAAGCTGAAATATTTTATTTAATAGGTAATTCGCCTTAAGGTTACCCGAAAATTAGTAAAAAAAAAAAAAAAAAAAAAAAAAAAAAAAAATTTCGGTTAGAAAATTTTGTCATTTTTTAGGCGTTCTTAATAATGATACTTTATTTTGTTGGTTTTTGACAAAGATGTGATAAATTGATGAATGAAAATAAAAATGAAACAACCTTGTTGCTTGTTTTATAATCAATAACTTAAAAGTTGCCTTTGGTGGCTATCTTCACCTAATTATACTGAACGTTAAAAGGTGCAGGATTAACAATATTGAGTTTCTACATCTGGCTAAATTGTAAATGAAAATGATTTTTATTGACAACAAAACACATTCCACCTGGAACGCATTAGTCTGTGGAACAAAACCTTCCGAATTATAACTTTTTCATCAACGTTACCTACATATAATAATATTTAAAACAAAAAATGTTGTATATTTTCCTCAGTTTAAGGAGTAATGAAGATTAAAAAAATGAGAGAGAGAGAGAGAGAGAGAGAGAGAGAGAGAGAGAGAGAGAGAGAGAGAGAGCTTATATATCAGCTACTTTAGCAATTACGTCCTTGTATTCCGGTCAGTTGATACACTACGGAAAAAATGCATTATTCATAGTTTTATTTCTGAACAGAGTATATCTCTTTTTTCAAATGGGTAACGATATAACGTTCTTGTGATAAAATGTCTTACATTAGTTCTTTTAACACTATATTTCAAAGAAATATTCTTTTATACAAAATGAAAAGGAAACAAATTCTGTGCCAAGTAACATCAATTATCCGTTGGTCTAAGTATTATGCACTAACAAAGAGAGACCAAACCTTAGAATCGGGGTCATCATGAACTCTGGATCTCAGTACATAAAACAAGGAAATACATCACAATAATTGAATTATCATGGATAAGGATCAATCTGTAGAGAGATAAAATTCCTAATTGTAACATCACAGAGTCTCTGTTGTTACATTTCCCACTACAACATGGAGATTCTTCATTAATTGGAGATTTACTTAGCAGGTTAATCAAACGCTTGTTCTAATTATGCCTACACATTATTATACTGTTGGTTCGTTAGGTGCAGACTTATCTGAAAGGCCTTTAATTTATAATAATAATAATAATAATAATAATAATAATGATAAAAATAATAAAATAATCCATGTAATTGAAAATTAGTATTATTAAACAACAAAAAATGCATCAATCCAACCGATTTATTCTACTGGTGTTTTATCAATCAAAAATTTGAAAAAGCAGCATCATTTAAAGCTGCATTAAGTTTTCCAAGGAAAACAATTAAAAGTGTGCTGATCTAATTAATGATATTCCTATCAACAATGTTACATTTGGTTCAACAATAAAAGCTCGAATAAATACAGAAACAACAATAATTTCCCAGCGAGATGTAGCATGTGGGATCTAATATTAGAACGTGCTTACGTCATGAAAAACCGGGTCATTTAAACACAACTTACAAAACGGTGAAATACGATAAATAAAACAAAGAACTTCATTGAATTTGTCATTTGTGCCTTAGTAAGGTATACATGACACCATTGCGAATACATCTGGATATTTATGATGGACAATTAATACAATTTGTCAGGTTTCATTTTCGATTTACTGGAGTTTCCGTACATCCGCGCATGCTCCCGGCTCATAATTTAATCATCGATAAACATTGCCCAACCGGTTAGAGGATTCCGTTGTTTATTTAAAGTTAAAAGGAATGAAATTTTAGAAAATGAATCTCATGGATCGTTATTTAGAAGTTAACTATTTTTTAAAAAATATATTTTTAGAAAAAAAAAAAAGAAAAAAAGAAAAGAAAATTCAGATAATTGAAAAACTTAATGCAGCTTTAATAAGTGGCTAGACACATTTGATAATTTAGAAATAGAACCGTTTGATTTAATATTTAACAGAAATCCATAAAAGCGCAAATTGTGAAATGAAACAATTGCTTCCAGTGAATTTTGGGTTCAGTTTCAACAGAATATTAAACATCGTGTTACTTCGCAAAAAGTTACGTAAAACAGTTGCTTCCTGTGAAAATTTGATGGTGTAAACAGATATTGAACATTGTAGAGTATCCGTCAACGTGAATTACCGAGTTTTACCGAGGTCTGTCGAATACAAAACCTAATTCAGTGAAACTGATTTAAATAATTGTTTCAGAATGAAGCCGATTATTGGGAGTTTAATACCCTGTGATTGTATTTATCTTGTCGGAATGCTATTAAATACAACAATTATCACACTTTTTTATTTGGATTATTATTCGTCACCTTCACATCGGAACAACTTGTCTCCTGTACCAAAGAACATCAGAAGAACTCGTCACCTGTACCAAAGAACATCGGAAGAACTCGTCACCTGTACCGAAGAACATCAGAACAACTCATCTCCTGTACCAAAGAACATCAGATCAACTCGTCACCTGTACCAAAGAACATCGGAAGAACTCGTCACCTGTACCGAAGAACATCAGAACAACTCATCTCCTGTACCAAAGAACATCAGAACAATTCGTCACCTGTACCAAAGAACATCGGAAGAACTCATCACCTGTACCGAAGAACATCAGAACAACTCATCTCCTGTACCAAAGAACATCAGAACAACTCGTCACCTGTACCAAAGAACATCAGAAGAACTCGTCACCTGTACCGAAGAACATCAGAACAACTCATCTCCCGTACCGAAGAACATCAGAACAATTCGTCACCTGTACTAAAGAACATCGGAAGAACTCGTCACCTGTACCGAAGAACATCAAAACAATTCGTCATTTGTATCGCAGAACGTCGGAACAAATCGCCACCTGCACTGTAGAACATCGGAACAACTCATGCCCGGTACCGAAGAACATCAGAACAACTCGTCACCTGTATTGAAGAACATCGGAACAACTTGTCTTTCTTATAAGTTTACGTCACATTTTATTTATCAATTTTAATTTAAGATTACAGTAACACATTCACAAGATACAGTACCATATACGCAATCTATACATGTATTAAGATAAAAAACACATAAAATAATTCAGAATCAAAGACGATATTGCTGACGTAGTACACAACTACGTCACCGAGTATTACGCAGTAAAACATTTTTTTTGACAACAGACCTATACAGAAAGACATCTGCATGTCAATAACTGATAAACCAAGATAACCAACAAGAATTAAGTTGTCAACTATTTCAACAACATAAATAAATCCAATCAATAACATACTAAAATGCTTAGGAGTTTTGTTTCCATTCAGTATACTTAAAAGATAATTTTAAACCGCTGTAACACGCGTATAAACAAAAAGAGAAGTTGGGCGGAGGCAAAGAAAAAAAAAACAAAAAGATGTAGATGTATGTATTTGTTAAGACACTTCTATATGACTTTAGTTATCTCATAAAACATTTTGATTGTACGATAATTCTTATACTAATACTTGTAATACATTTCTTCATTTTTAGGTACATGTATTTTAATATAGGACCAGGACTTCGGAAAACATTAATACCTAAAACATCAGGAAGGGTATTACTGGTACTTAATCATATATATATTTATATATATATATATATATATATATATATATATATATATATATATATATATATATATATATATAATCCAAGCTTGAGATAAAGTAAAAGTGCATTTTGTGTGTTAGTTACAATGACCTCTGATTCTAGGGGCAGATAAAGTCATTCCTGGAATGTTTTGATTGTAAATACTTATGACACATAACGCATATAATTGTCAAAAGTTTGAAGCATCTTTGTTATTTCTCTATCTCTTGTAATTATTGCAGACATTTCGAGGGTCTTTAAAGTAATCAGTGTAGCTCATTTTAGGTAATGCTTAGATTCTTAGATCCATGTGAGTTGTAATAGAGGAGATCACCACATACAAATGTCTTAGGCATTACTAAAACGTCAGTCAATATATAGCTAATTTCTCAAAGACTGATAGTTGACAAAAAGATATGAAATATTTCAACAGTTATGATAGAAAAATGTATGCAATCCCCAGTCTCACAAGCATTCATCAACTAAGACTTTCCTTTGTTTAAATCTGGCTAATTTTATGCCAATTTGTTTTCTAGATTTTATATATTTTGGCATTTAAATTGACAATTTAAAGATTTGGTCAAGCTAAACAAATCGGTGTATGTATTCTGTTTTGACAAAGAACTACATGCATCATGTCAAAAACGACTGCCAAAATTCGCCTAGTTAAGAAATTCCTTGTTAATATATGGGTATAAAATTATTACCGGAACTGCTCTGACCATTATTATTTTTTTGTTTTAAAGTTATTTTTTGTTTTTTAGTTTTAGAAGCCATTATAATAAATTAATAAAAATTTCAATAAAATCTCTCTCTCTCTCTCTCTCTCTCTCTCTCTCTCTCTCTCTCTCTCTCTCTCGGTTTAGTTTTGCTTAACGGATTTTTCTTGTTTAAGGTTCCACTTCAGTTTTTCGTTATTTAACATTAAAAAGATAAATTGATAAGATAGGTGTATAAATTCTCCTCACATTTGATCCAACTCCTTTTCATTTTCATTTGATATATTTATCCATAACAATTAGAATTGATGCAGTATTGCGTAACTGTAATAGATTTGTTGCGTCTAGCTATTAGCTTATCAACTTACATGTATATCTTTCAAAAAATCTCCCTAGGACATTCATTTGGATTCTAGAAAAGGATTTTGCATTTGATATACCGGTTTGTTTAATTTTGACAATCTGTCATTCGGGAACTGCGTAATGGAAATGATACTGTGCAAATACAAATGGTTGTATTTTTCTAAAAAAAACGCATACTTTTTTTGGTACCGTTGGTAATTTTCACAATAAAATATGTTTAAACTCAACTACCGTTGGTGTTTAAATGCATTCAAGCGCATAAAAATTGCAAAACAGGTATTTCAATATCATATCTTGGACTATAAAACAAATAAACTATTTTTCATGATTTTTTCGGCATCAAATACATGTAATGTGATTTAAGATTTTTTTTGGTACTCTTTAATGTTTTAAGTATTGATGATCGATTTCAAACGTTACATTGGACTTGTGTCTAAACACACTAAATACACAAAAATGTACATTATTGAATACCCTATCTTATTTAAACCTGATCCAGTATGCAATTACTAAGACTTGGTAATGACCCATATACGCTTACATCACAACACCTACAGGTATCCGTAACAAGAAAATGATTCTTGTATTACTTATCTTGGATTCCTTATAAAAATATACAGGCATTTTTCTAACTTAGTACAATGTTTTAAATCAGAAATTTAAAATAAACATATATAACTTTCATATATGAGGAGAAGAATTTTGCATAGGCAAAAATTGTCATTGCTCATTTGCCTATAAGAATGCTTATTTGCATAACCGAACATTGCTATTGCTTATTTGCAAACCATTATGAACTGCCATAAATTCCGGTTGACATCGTGTCCATCTTTCAACAATTATGTTTAGTAAACAAAAGCAAAATTTTATAATAATTCCTAAGCTTTTTTTTTTTTTTTTTTTTTTTTTTTTTTTTTTTAAAAAAACAAACTTTCAATACATTTTGGAGCGACAAAAATGAAAAATATCGATGTATAATACATAACTTGCATTGGAAAAAGATCATTATCAAAACAGTCGTTTTAAACGCATTTTCTACGCTATATCTTTGCTCTTTAAGGGCATTTGTATAGAAATTAGTTTTTTTTCAATTAGTAGTGCGTTTTTGCACTTTTCTAAATACCGTTCTTGATGTTGACATAACTTTGCAGTATTTTAAAAATTTTAAAAATAAAAAATCAAATAATGAAACATAAAATATTATTAATAATAAAATAAAAATTAAATAAAAGTTTCTTAAATTTTAATCGATAACATATGCGTGTAAGATTGCGAGATCACTGCTTGGTAAAATATGATTTTTTTAAAGAAGGAGTACATGTATTTATATGAAACTTCATGTGAGATAAACCTGCTGGTTGGGGTTCTTAAAAAGGGATTATAACCACACCCCTTGGTCTTCATTCATGTGATTGTTCAATGACATGAGGTTTGAAAAGTGGTTTCTTTTTTTCCCTTTCCTTTTTTCTTTTTTTTTCTGTTCTTTTTTTTGTGCTGATGGGGGGGGGGGGTCGGGGCGGGGTCGTTTTGCTAAGTTGATCTTATCATTTATTTGTACATGTATTTTGTCTCTTGTTCTAGGTTGTTTCAGCTGATTTTTTCAAGTTTTGAAAAAAATGGTGACCTGAGATATTACACGTATCGAAAAGTCGTACATTTGGTCAAAATAAGCGCTTGAGACAGCGGTCAATATTTCATCACAAAAAGAAATTTTATGGTAGTTGATATATTCTTCGATACAACTTTAACTTTGTATATATATATATATATATATATATATATATATATATATATCTTTGGATGCTCTTACCATGATGTAAATCAGTAGAGTGAAATATGTAATAGAGATTCAGTATTGAAACTGACAAGATCAATTAGATGAGACAGAAAAAAAAATAAAAATGGAACTGACAGATAAATAACAAAAAATTGATCTATTTCAGTCTATAACTTACAAGTATGGCATTTTTCTATTTTCGATTTTTTGTTCATCATTAAGTTTTCTTACGAAAGTTACCACTAATGGCCTGAAGTGTTTCTAACCAAGCTGATATAAACATAAACTAATTTAGATTCATATGAAATTGCTTGTAGTATTTTACAAAATAAAATGACATCGAATTTCGGCTAGATTCATGCATACAGGTGGTGTCTTCTCACTTAGGCAATAGTTTTAAGTTTCTAATTCCCACTAAACCAACATTGTTTACAAACATTAAAAAAAACATTATAAAGCTTCTGTTATACAACATTTGTTAATCTCTAGTCTCAAATATGGTAATCCTTTCTTTGAAACTCTTTATTGAGATTTTGGAGGAAAAAAAACACCAGCTCGTAAAGAAAAAAATATGAGTTTCTTAAAATTATTTAGTTTTTTGTACCACATGAAAAATGCTACAATACCAAAATAACGAAATTCATTTCAAAGCAAAACCTTCAAGTTAGGAAGCATGTGACTAATGTATATATGTATATATACTTATATATTTATGTATATAAATTAAGACATCATAACAATGCCATTTTAAAGGAAAACTTTGTAACTGGGAGCAGAAAATTAAAACATCAATAATTAATTTCATAGATTACATTACAACTATCATTGATTTCATAGTTTATATTATACCTATCACTGGAAGAGAGAGAGAGAGAGAGAGAGAGAGAGAGAGAGAGAGAGAGAGAGAGAGAGAGAGAGAGTTTTGCTTAATTCGAGAAATAAAATTATCAAGAAAATACAAAGTTTTGCACAGGACATTAATACATTTCTTATTCTACTTGTGTTTAAAATGATTTGTAAAGAATACAAAAATTATGATTGTTTAAATTGAAATTTTCTTACCTTGACTTGTGAAAGAACTTTTATCACAGTTCAGAAATACATATAAATTAATTCCTAATAACTATAATATCCAAGATTCTATTCAAGAATTGATGAGTATGATGATTGTTTATCGTAACCTTTCGATCGTATAGAGAAATCAAATAGTGACGTCATTATCACGTGACCTAATCCCCCAGCATCTGAAACTAAGAATTTATGTGTTTGCTAATATTCCTCTAACGAATCAGAGGAGTAAAATATTTTTTTTTTGGGAATAATCCAAAATTTTATAAAAAGCATTATTTACTCATAATGCTGAATAATTCGCCGTTCTTATTAGAGATTGTATAAGGCAAAATATTATCAAAGTCATTTTAATAAACATCAACTAAGAATCAATATATAAATACGATATTGCTGGGAGATAAAATTCTGTAAGAACTAATATATAAACATAATACGATATTACTATGGGGATAAAATTATTCCTAGATGTTACACCCAAGGGACTTCCGAGTGAATGTGAACGCTTTGATCTGTTTTAAATTTATATCATTTAGCTCCGTGTCTTAAACACGCCTGCTCTCTGGTGAACAGAAGTAGGACCTGTTACGTCTTCACGCATCTGGACATCAAATATTTTTGACAGTTATGGCAAAATTGCTTTATTTACATTATTTTATTATTTGTGTCTTTTTTAAAAATAAAGATCCATTTTTATCAATGAATGTTAATTCGGAATAACGTATGTAAGAAAGTTAGCGGTTGAAAGAAATATATATATATATATATATTTATAATGTGTGTGTGTGTGTGTGTGTGTGTGTGTGTGTGTGTGTGTGTGTGTGTGCGAGCGTGTGTAATAATAGAAGCATTTTATATATGCCTTAATAAATTAATAAAGACTTATATACATTCTAATGTTTGCGCACTTGTTCACAGATATACACTTCATGCATACTTGTTTGTGTATATATGTGTTTATATCTATAATGTGTATCGTTTGGTTAATTAGATGTTACGTCACATCAGCAAATTTTAAGCTAATCGTGACGAGACAATTTTATCTAATTTCAAGAATTTATCTTAACAAAAGTTCGTGTGGCGCGTGAGTGGTTAAATGTTTCTGACGTGCATTGTACTAGTTCGCACTTATTGCCACCTTTTAGAGTGCTAGAACACTCCCTGCAGTAAACGTGGATAAAAATAACAGACCGCATTCTTTACTTGTTCCGAAGCATTAAAAACATACGACAAAGAAAAACAATGATCCGGGATCAAAACCCATGTCATAGAGATGCTTTGAGTTTGAAGGCCAACGCCTTAACCACTCGATCATCGCGTACTGTGTAATATTGTAATAAATTATTGTATATTTGATTTGATTTTGATTTAATGGGTTTTACTTCCCAGTCAAAAATATTTCACTTATATTGAGACGTCGCCAGCTATACCTTTGCAGTGCGCTTAGACCAAGGTGCAGAACAAGGTTCTTTAGCGCGCCAAACCTGCCGTGACTCTGAACATCGATTTTTTAAGGTCTCTTCTGAAGGACACCGTGGCTTTAACAATGTATTTCTAAATGAGAATGTGTCAGACCCGGGAGGGGTTCAAACACTGACCTCAAACATACGAAGCGAGCACTTTGCCAACTGACCTGCCATAGTGGTCTAAATTATTGAAGAATATATAAACATAAAATAAAATTGCATAAGACATTTCTAAAAAAGATATGAGAATTACATTACTTGTTGATAAGTGCAATTTTGGTGCTTTGTAGACAACAACATACTTATAGATTTTTTTTCTAAGTATTTAGATAAGACAAAGGATTTTACTTTGTCGATATTTTCACAGCTGCAACAGTTTTGTTTTAATTCAATTGGGTCTCCTTGTCTCCAATAGTGGTTATTTCCTTGTCATGTCGTATGCTCAAGAGTCGTTGGCAATTTGCAAAAGACATTATTTCTTGAAAGCAACAAATGTAGCCTAAATTTCCCATGTCGATTAGTTAGATTTTACTTTATACCCAGTCTTATATATGAAATAGTAAAAAAAAAAAAAAATAAATAAATATAACGACCTCAACGCTCGACGTTTTTTTTAGTCATTTTGATATTATTTGATTTATTTTGGGATTCCTTCATGCATATGATTATGACGTTATTGTTTGTTGGTCAGTGTATTGCCTATAATACATCATAAAGCTTAAACAGCATTTACATTTATATAGAATGCTTTCAAAAAAGAATAAAATAAAATAATATAAAAAGATTTTTTTCAATGAAATCTGTGAGGTTCAATGTACCAATTGAACGTTAACCTTATTAATGTAGACACGGTTTAATGTCTTCTTCAGTGACAGATATTTTAATGATAAAAGATGTTAACAAAAAGATTTCTTTCAAAATAGCCACTGCGGTAGCTCAGTTGGTAGAGTGCTCGCTCCGTAAGTGGAAGGTCGTGGGTTCGAACCCCGGCCGGGTCTGACCCAAGACTTGAAAGTGGGTAGTGACTGTTCTTTAGCCAAGCACTCGGCATTACGAATTGAAAGTCACGGTTCTTTCGGATGGGAACTTAAACGAAGTCCCGTGTCACGGCGTGGCACGATAAAGAACCCCTGCTGTATAATGCCATCAGCGTACCGTACAGACAAAATTTCTGCACTTTCGCCTTTAGCTGGCGACGTCACGATATAAGTGAAATATTCTTGACTGGGACGTTAAACACCATTACTCAACTCAACTCAACTCTTTCAAAATGAATACGTAGAGTAAAAAAATCTCTAAAAGTAAATATTATTTTAAGTCATCGCGTCATCACGGATTATCATATATATTTTTATATCTAGAAATGAAGTTTGAAGTGCTATAACTTGCATTGTCGTTTAAAGGATACCTAATAATGTGCGCTAGGGCTTTAAATGGATTTATTTATTATTTTTTCTGTGATTTTTGGTTTTCAAGCATGTATTTCATACCAAATAATTGACACAACTTCAATAATGTTCATAAGTGGAACAATATATCATACAGATATTTAGTAGGTCCCCCTCATCGATTTTAAAAATTGCTGGAATGAAACGAATAAAGATCAACTTTTAATCAGAGTTGACGAATACGTTTTTATGAAATTTCACATGAAGTTAACATATATCATTCAACTGCTACATCGTCTAACTCCATTTAAAATGTTTTCTAAGTCAATATAAGGTTTTTTACATTTGAAATTTCAGAATTGCAATGTATCAGATGAATTTAGATCCATACTTATGTAGACACGGCTTTATATGTCTTCTTCAGTTACATATATTTTAACAATAAACGACTGTTTAATAAAGATTTTTCTTTTAGGATTAATACGAAGGGTAGGAGAAATGAACGAATAATAAAAATATATATATAGTTTTAAGTCAACACACACACACACACACACACACACACACACACACACACACACACACACACTAAGTGCAATGTGAAATTAATAGAACTGGATTTTATAGTGCTAATTGCTCGCATTGTCATTTGGAGCTGCATTAAATTTACTCATTTAACTTTAATAATACGCGCTAGTGCCATAAAAGGATAATAAAACATTTTGTGATTAAGGGTTTCCAAGCATGAAATGTTGACATAGCATTGATGATTATTTTATTCATAAGTAAAACATTGTTTTAAAGAGATACATGTATTTGGGGAAACATCATGGGTAATGAAAATAACTGATTTAATTAAATGATCAGATATCAAATTTAATCAGAGCTGACAAATATGCTGGGAAAAATTTTCGTTACAAATTTTTCACGTAAAGGTAACATTGCAAATGAGGTCTGTGGTTTGTTAAGTAAAGCAGTCAGTACATTCTTTAAGATCTGGTTCTTGTTAAATGGTAATATTGATTATTAGATTAATCTCCAAGGGGTTCGAATAAGGTCACTAAAGGTCATGTTGCCGACAATTATTCATTAATTGCTTAAAAATGTTTGAGAGTATGATAACCAACATTGCAATGTGTTTACAGTTCATTAAAATACATAATTAATTTTGACACTAATGAGTTAACTTACTTTTGTATCTTTTTTGTTTTAACTGAAATTTTGATAATTGGATACTTTGTTATTTTCTTAACAAAATGTAAGAAGAAATGCTCGTTCAATGTAAGTGTTTTGCACAGAAATGCACATGAAGTGCACTTTACAATAACAGTGTTATAACAAACCATAAATTATTTACTAATAGGTAGTACTTGAATATTCTATAAACAAGCCTTACAAATTGTGTCAAGAAAACACATGACGTTTATAAATTTTCGTATAACATATAACAGAAAGATTATTATGGAATGTTGATAATCTAGTAGAACATTAGCTTTCAATATTTTTCTTTAAAAAGTTTGTAGCTAGTAATGAAACGAAAATAAAAAAGCTTTAAAACGACTTTGCGTATTATAGACGATATGTATTAACAAACACTAAAAAGATAAGTTAGTCTCATGCAATAAGTAATATTATCTCAAATGCGTCGTTAATTTTTGAAATTTTTATTTATTTTTTTTATCATTATTACTTTTTTGTAATCCAACCTAAATATTTTTTCTTTGAAATATGACCCCATTCTGAGTTTTGGAAAGTGTCATTTTTTATTTAAATTTAAAATTTGCTAAAATAGTATGCAATAAATAGTTTAAAGTGGTAGCCTTCTAGCCCTACCCTTTTTCTATATAGGGATCTACATAAGCCCTCATATTAAATGAGTCGATCAACAAGTAACGGTGCATTGATTAATCAAACATATACTGGAAAAATAGTATGCATTAAATAGTTAAAAGAGGTAGCTTTCTCTAATGATTTTCTAAATAGTAATCTTCATAAACCTTCTTACTTGTAAGTCAAACTACATGTAACGGTGTCATGTTAGCCGGTGCCTCATGGCCTCGGTGACCGACTGTCTAAAATTTTTAGGTTTGTAAGCTTTACAAGTAAGAAAAGGTTCGAAGAATTGTTAGATGTTAAATTTTATTACACACATACAACCCCCCCCCCACACACACACACACGAGAGAGAGAGAGAGAGAGAGAGAGAGAGAGAGAGAGAGAGAGAGAGAGAGAGAGAGAGAGAGGGGTATTTCTTAATTATTATATTTTGCTGTGAACCATTAGCTCATTTTTATTGGTACTGTTTAAATTTTGTATTAATTTATTTGGTTCTCAATTGAAAATAATGTTTTAAAATAACAACAATTTTAACACGATGTGAAGTGTCTTCTTCAATTTAAACTTATCTCTTTAAGTTTGTTTCCGTAGTAGGAGAAGGCATCTTAAGTAATTCAACATTGTTACGAGTGCACGTATCTTCTATTTATTCATATCCTTTTTATTAAAAACGATTTCAGGGGCCATCTAGATGGGTTAGTCCATGTTTCCCAAAATATTAATAAGCAGAAAAAATGTACCCGAATGAATGTACAGTAAAACTTTTTTTGGAGCCATGGGACCCGTAAAAAATATAGTCTGAAAAGACAAACTTCAGTTTCATAAGCTTTTCTATTTTAGGATTTTCCTCCACTTAAAAATCTTTTAATTGAAATACTATTTTTTTAAAAGTTTTTTTAAAGCTTAAAAAATCTGGAATTAGTTTTATCAAAAGTACTTATTCGTAAGTAAAAAAAAAACCTTAAACTTAAAAAAACTTAAAAAAAATCATTCTTTAAAAATTCAAGTTAAGAAAAATCTTTAGTCTGGAGACGATTGTGAAACTTGGACCAGGTGGTCTTTATGTTAATACCTAATTTAGTTGCTTTGTGGAGCTGAAGAAACTTTTTATCACAAACCATAATAGACAGGTGATTTATATTACAAGAGGTGGTCACTATAGCAGGTTTTATTTTACCTTGCGATAGCCACTGCCAACAAGAGCAACACAATACAAAGCATTGAAGCATGAAAAAGCAAAGTTTTTTTTCTAGCAAATAATTTTTTATTTTATTTTATTTATTTCTAAAACAAGACAAACAAGAGGTCCATGGGCCTTAACGCTTACCTGAAGATACGTCCAATATTGTTTGCAAAGTGCAGTAGACAATATTAAGCACAGAAAAGTTTTCTCAAGTTAAGAACTCCCACAAAACAGAAGTATATCCACTCACATTTCATATATAAGTAGCTTATATAATATGGATGAAGTAACTGTAGTGAAATGAATAATTTCCAAATCATTTATCAATTTCAGTATACTTATGCAGCTATGTCCCTGACCTTTGAACCTATATGACCTCGAACCATATATTATTGTCAATACCTACAATATCTAAATACATGCATATGCATGAAATTAATAGCTTTCAAGATAATTAATAATTTTAGTATTCCTGTGTTGATATGACCTCGACCTTTGAACATATAACCTTGAACCATATATCAAAATGAGCTTCACGTCAATACCTTCAATATTCTAATATGCATGCCTATGCAAAAAAATAATGGTTTTCAAGATAATTAGCAATTTAAGTCTTCTTTTGCAGATGCGACCTTGACCTTTACACATATGACCTTGAACTACATAACAAAATGATTGTCATGTCGATACCTACAATATTCTAATATGCATGTCTATGCAAAAAAATAATGCTTTTTAAAGATAATTAGCAATTAAAATCTTCTTTTGCAACTGTGACCTTGACCTTTCAACATATGACCTTAAACCATATATCAAAATGATTGTCATGTCAATATCTACAATATTCTAATATACATGTCTATAGAAAAAAAGGTTTTCAAAGATAATTAGCAATTTTAGTTTTCTTTTGCAGCTGTGACCTTGATGTTTGAACATATGACCTTGAACCATATATCAAAATGATCATTGTCGCAATATCACAATATTCTAATTTACATGCCTATACAAAAAGTTAATACTTTTTAAGATATAGTGGCAATTATATAATTTTTAGCAATTTACCCACTCAGTGCCTTACAATTTCCTAATTTTGAGCCCCATGGCTACCATTTATGCAAATCTGAAAATAGATGACCTAAGGATGTTATAAATGAAATTACTAAGGTATATCTCTTGTAGATTTAGAGAAGAAGATTTTTAAAGTTTTTTCACTATTTTCCCCTTATGGGGCTCCAAGGGGACATATCTCCTTCATTTGTGCAAATCTGAAAGAGCTTCACCCAGGCATAATGGTTACCAAGTTTAATTAAATTTGGCCCAGTGGTTTTGGAGGAGAAGATTAAAATGTAAAAAGACGCACGACGGACGACGGACGACGCACGACAGACGACGCACGACGGACGAAGGTAGATAGCAATTGCTCATCTGAGCTTTCAACTCAGGTGAGCTAAAAAGCGAGTTACGTTAATTCTCCATTAATACAAAAAAATAAATAAATAAATAAATGAATAAATAAATAAATAAATTCAACGTTAAACCTAAAAGTGTTCATGTAATTTTATTTGTAACTGAGATCTTGGCATTCAATATATAATCTATGTCCATATCGACATGAGTTGTGGATGTGTTATGCGGAAGTATCGAAGTACTCTTGTGAAGTATACCATAAACCATCGAGTCACCAAACTATATTTGTCATGTAGAAATACTCCAGGATGACTAAAACACATGGGACGCCTTAAAAATAGTAAAATTAATCAAACTTTCGACAAAAAATTTAAATTGTTATTTTTACGAAAGATTGATAATCGAGATTCTGCACTTACGGATCAAAGTCCTTAATTCGCGCCGAAGTCTTGCATCAAATACTCCAAATATTACCGGATTTAAAACATGATCCAATATATATATTCTACGTAAAAACAATACAATATGGAAACTCAAGTCCGAAAATCGTGTCCAGAATAGTGGGTCCTTGGACTCCATGATAATAATAATCCAAGGTGGAATGTTGGTTACTAATGCAAAGAAGGAAATCACCATATACATATATGTAAATTGGTTTTTAGCAGTTTTTATCCGTGATTTTTCAGCTTCTCTTCTAGATAACCGTTTTCTTAGTACTGTAGAATCTATATTTAAAAATTTCAGTTCTCCATCAATACATGAATACCCGCTTGAAACAATGAAAGTTCCTCTCGACGGTTTAAGAGTTACATAGATGGCTTTACCTATTAAACCATAAAGAACCAATACACAAAACATTATGCCCATGGTGACAACTACGCCGATAGCTTGAAACGTCGTGACGCCAGTGTTAAATTCCTCTGATCCTGGTAATTTTGCACATTTAAAAGTAGTTATATTATATGTAATATCTTCTTCAGGAACCACGCCATAGAAAAATAAAACAGGTATATGGAACAGGGCCACAGCAATAACAACTATTACTATTGCTATTACCTTCTGCCGTAAGGTCATCTGGGGTTGAAGGGGCTTACATACTTTTTGGTACCTTTGAACAGCAATGAGCAAGAGTACTCCCATTGACGTAATTGTTGTTAGGTAACTAAAGTATATCAATGATTTGCACGCGGCACTTCCTGGGTACATGTCTGATAATGTATTCAAGGTCATATTTAAGGCCGTCGATACAATGACCGTGACTAAATCTATGGCTGAAAGCACTGGATTGAAAAATCTTTCCTTCAGTGTATTTCCCATTTTGAATGTGTACACTAAGAACAAGGTGGAGTTTAAAAAACATCCCGTTAAAACATAAGCGATCATTATTATTGTGTTTGGTAACATACGCTCGGCATTTCTTGCATTCATATCAGATAGGGTTAAGTACATTTCCGCCATAGTTTTGCACAATTTTTAAAATCATCAATATATCTTCTTTGTAAAACCTGACCAAATGAAGACCGTAAAAAATTTTGTTGGAATTCCCTTCACTACCGGATTTTTAAAAATAGGATATCACGTTTTCAAGTATTTTCGCTTATGAAAAATACTTATAAGGAAGAATTTTATTTAAGAGCATATGTAAATAAATTAACAAATATTTTATTAGTAATACATTTTTAAAATGTTTTATTTTTAGATTTTCCATTCATAGCATTTATAACTACCTTCTAAAGTATATGACCATTCACCGCCATTTATAATTAACGCAACCGCTATTAAGGTATAACATGGGGAAAATTTAGCAGAAGTGTCACTTTTGAATTTTTATGAAATAATACATTCATGACAATTTGTGCTACTTTTGAATGAATTATTTCATGAAAATTTAAAAGTACCACATGACAGAAGCATACAACGTGATTTTTTTTCCATTTCACTAAAAATTCCTTCTTGTTTTTTTATTTTGTATACAATGTATATACATGTCAGTGCATCTTTTTTTGAATGTGGTACTTTTCACTTCTTCTTATATAATACGTAATACAACAGTATTCGATTTAGTTGAATGAAAAAGTACTAAAGTCCTAACGAGTTCGTGCATACTAAAATCCATAATTAATATTTTCATCATAACAAACAAATACATAGAAATTACGTCTAGATTCTAAATTTGTGCCACATCAGAACATTCTAGAAATATAATTTTTTAGAGGTTTTTTTATTATTATTTTTTATGATTTTTTTTTATTTTTTTTATTTTTTTTTTTATTTGTTTATAATTATTATTATTTTTTTTTTTACAAATTATTATAATTTCGCAATACTCTATTCACTTAAACCAAAAACAAACTAATTTACATTAAAAAAATAAAAAATAAAAAATAAATAAATAAATCACTTTCGTAATTCATAGGCCTCTTTCATGAGAGCAAAACCAAATCTTGATACGGTTAATGAGGCTTGCCGTCAAACAAAACTTTGGTATGTATCTAACATCAGGAACTAAACACCTTATAGATATTTTTTTCTTTTCTTTCTTTTTTTTTTTTTTTTTTTTTTTTTTTTTTTTTGTACAGACATTTAAAAGTTTAACGCAACTTTTTATTTCAGCAAAAGAAAAGGTGTATACATGTATCAATTTTTTTTAACAATTTAACGATATATATATTGAATCTTTTTTGTTATCTGTTCTAACATTTTGATAGTTAAACAAACTATCTGAATTTATCTGGCGGTCTCTTTATACAGTATGTAATTAAATCATCCTGTTTAAGTTATGAGTAAACAATGCACTTACTGTGCAACAAAATTAGATGTGGATATCAAAATTCCGGAAGGATATAACTAGATGCTGGATAACACCCAATCATTATGTTGACATTAAAAAACCTAATCTAGCGTCGTATATTAATAAATTTTTTAATGAAGTAAAATGATTTTCAAACATCATTTTGCTTAATATGTTGTTTCTAATGTTTCTAAAATTTTATATAATTCTAATCTTTGTTCTTTTTAAAGTACATTAAACTTATGTAAGCAATTTTTGACGAGGATAGTCGTTCCTTACTAGGAAAGTAGTAAACTGTTGTTGTTACATCAGCAGTTTTAGCTATTTGTAAAGAGAGCAAGTTAGTCAATATCTAAAGATTTATCAAAAGACGATTATGCGTATGCATGTGATGCACGATTGTCTTTATACATTTACAAGCATACATGTTCTACCTCTCTACCGGTTCAATTACACTAAAACCATGTAAAGCAAACGATGCTTGGTCCTCTTAAATCTGAGCGATAGACAAAGAAACAATTTCTCAATTTTAAAATTTTAATGTATGACCCGGCCGCGTTTCGAAACAACGATCTCTCGCAATCAAGGCGGATGCTCTGCAATTTGTCCACGAAGTAATTAAAATATTGGTTTGATTTCCTATCACATATACTGGATATTAAACATGATAACATTTATTCTCTGGCAAATATTTAGCCTATTTGGTTGAATATTTTCTTACAGCGGCAAAAGTATATATTTTTAAGATGGAGCAATTTTTAGCTCACCTAGCCTTTAAGCCAGGTGAGTTTATGTAAAGTGGCGCAGTGCATGTCCGTATGTCGTATGTGCATCTGTTACTCACATTTTCGACATCACCTCAGAAACGACTTTGCTAATATTGACCAAACTTCACAGGAAGTGTTATTGGGAGGGTACTTTTTAAATTTGGATTTTTGATTTCCGTAGCTGTACAAAGTAAGGCACTGGGACCCACATTTAAAAAAAAATCTTTAAAAATCTTCTTCTCTGAAGGCAAAAGTTGTTTTTAGCTTCTCCAGTGACTAGAGTACAAATCGTGAAAGCTGCCAAAATAGTTTACGCGTTTTTGCGTTTGATTTTGAAAATATCGTTAAATGCTTTCAAATGGTTAAAAGTAACTATTTTAACAGATACTGACATGGAGTTTTAAGTTTTATTATTTTCCTTGAAACGATCTTTCAAAATGGTTCAAAGTCAAAGATCCAGGTCATGACCTTGTTTGTAATTTTTGAAGTTTAAGGCTACTTTCTTGACAAATATAAGTCGAATAGATAAAATATATCGCAAAAATGTTCAGCATAACAAAATCTTATATAATACCAAGTTTCGTAACATTATGATAATCCACGTAGGAGTTCTTGTCCCCGAAAAGATATTTTTTGTTAAAAATACTGAAACTTTGAAATAGCTTGATTTTTTTTTTTACTTTTTGTATGAGCAGGTATATAAGAATAATACAGGTATTAATATGGCAATCATTTTGATATATGATTAAAGGTCATAGGTTCAAAGGTCAAGTTCATAGCTGCATTAAAGACTGGAATTTTCAATTATCTTGAAAACCATGTACTTTTTGTATAGGCATGTATATTAGAATATTGTAGGTAATAATATGACGATTATTTTGATATTGTCAAGGTCATAAGTTCAAATGTCCAATGTAATAGCTTCTTACGAATACTGAAATTGTTAATTATGTTGAAAACTGTAAACTTTTTGTATAGGCATGTATATAAAATATTGTAGGTATTAATATGTTAAGTATTTTGATGTATGATTCAAGGTCATATGTTTAAAGCCAAGGCCATAGCTGCAAATAAATACTAAAATTGTAAATTATCTTGAAATCTGTAAACTTTTTGCATAGGTATGACTATAAAATATTGTAGGTATTTATATGTCGAGCACTTGATGTATGGTTTTAGATATATGTTCAACGGTCAAGGTCTTAGCTGCTGAAGAATACTTAAATTGTATTTTATCTTTGAAACTCTAAAATTTTTAGTATAGGCATGTATATTAAAAATTAAATATGTTTTAGATGAAAACATTACGATAATTTTGATATATGATTTTAGTTATGGCTTTAAAGGTCAGGGCCAACTACATAAGCATACTTTAAATTGTTAATCATCTGGACATTATCTTTGGGTTTTTAAATACTATATGCATTTTTGGCTATTTACAATTGAATTGTGACTAGATATTACCGATTAAAGTGTTGGGGCAGTTCCAACCTGGAAATAAAAATTTGAAAAGTTTCTGTAAATTCGGTTTTGTGTATTGCAACTTGTGGAATATCATTAGGTAAGCGTTAAGACCCACCGGCCCCTTGATTCTTATTTATTTCAATTTCATGTGGTGCGTAAATTTGTGCACTTTGTTATAAGGCGCACTTAAAGGTATATTAAGATAGACCACAGTGTTAGAGATACTGAAGCACAGATCACCGACTCTATACCGAACCTGTAAGTAAAGTCCCAAGACAAATCAAAACTTTTTTACTTTTAAAGTGGACGGAGATCGAGCAAACAAAGATACATGTAAAATATGACGTCTTGGATTAGAGTGCTACAGCCTAAACCATTCAGCCATCAAGTCCTTCGAATCATTTAGGATTAAGAACTAAAGTTAGTTGTTGTATAAGATGAGACCTTGAAATCTGGCACTTAGTATCGTAGTAACAATGAACGGAAACGAACATCCATTGTCCAATGGCAAAAACCCTTATATCTTAATATCCCCCCCCCTACACGGAGGGATGTAAAACAAATATGGACTCTTCAAACAAAGCATCTTATGCTGAAAGAAAAACAATACATTAATGTTCCCATTTTCTAGATAAATCCTGTATAATCAAATTGCCTGTTATCTATATTAAGTTCTTAAATGATATGCAATTATAAGATGACCTGAATCTCATAATCTTTTAAACAAAGGTATTGTTGTGAAACAAATAAAAGAACATTCAATTTACATTAACACTTCACTGAAATTACTTACTTTAAGATGACAAACAACAAGTCCCATTGAGAATTGAAGTGCTCCTTGTGATAACTACATTTCATTTGCTCTGAAAAAAATATTTCATTAAGTAATTTTATCGCATCATTTGAACTTTTACTGTCTCTTTTGACTAGAGATAATAAAAGACTAAATGAAATCATTGTTACATTTTGTTCTCTCTCTCTCTCTCTCTCTCTCTCTCTCTCTCTCTCTCTCTCTCTCTCTCTCTCTCTCTCTGTGTGTGTGTGAATAAGTACCAAAAACTGCATGTATGATACCAATAAAAGAATTTGTATTTTTAATTTGAAGCTTATTTAACCATCAATACAGGGGCGGTTTCTATTATAAGAGAATATGTAAATAAAAAGCATGTTTTTTGTGTATATGATTTTTCAGATTCAAAACTATGTATTTGACCTTGACCTTCCTTAAGTAATTTGATCTTACGCTCCAGACAATTTTCTTTCGGTTATGTTAAGGTCGCAATTCTGGGAAGGTGAAGGACACTTGAGTAACCTTAGATAACTTCTGTTACAAAAATATGTTATTTATTTATTTATTTTTTTATTGACTAAAAGTTGAAGTATTTATTCTCTTGTACGCTTTATTAAAAAGCCAGTCTGTATTTTGTATATCACTGTATTTTGTATACTGTAAACCAACTTTTATTCGCGTGCTATAAACTTTTCCGTTAATCGTCGCGAACTTGTTTCCGAAAATGGTATTATCCGAAATGAAAAACGTAAGTGACAATCAATAGTAGGGGCCTTTGAAAAGAAAATATTATACTATACTATCAATTTAATAATAATGCATGTTATATTAATAAGAACATTGTATTTTTTGGCGTTGCAAATGACAAATCGTTTACATTAGTACCTATCCGAGTTGGATTCGAACCTTGGTGGCTAGAAGCACTGTGATCCGTAAACGCGTTATAATTTGTGCATTCTTGACAAACAATGAGACTTAATTGTAAATATACCAAAAAAGATTTACATAAACATTGGACGATAATATTAGGTTTAAATTATCGCGATATATATATTCAGAGGAGTTAAGTAATGGTGTTTAATGTCCTAGTCAAAATATTTCATTTATATTGAGATGTCACCAGTTATGGTCGAAAGTGTAGGAATTTTGTTTGTACGTTGCGATAATGGTATTATACAGCAGGTTCTTTATCGTGCCATGCCTATCGTGACACGGGACTAGCTTATTTTAAGTTCTCATCCGAAAGAACCGTGAATTTCATTTCGTAATGCCGCGTGCTTAGCGAAAGAACAATCACTACCTACTTTCAACTCTTGGATGAGACCCGGTCTGGGTTCGAACCAACGACCTCCCACTTACGGAGCGAGCACTCTACCAACTGAGCTACGCGAGGTTATATATTCAGGGGTTCATCATAATGAATGCGTCTAATTTATGTGGTAATTATTTATTCTTTATTTTTTAATGATTAAGAAATTTAAGTCTTAAACGTATAATTAGAGAAATCGAAAGAATAAGGAAATGCGAAATCAGCTAAATGTTTTTATCGATGGATTGTTGTAGTGGGAATCGCCCCGGTCAAGATAATTTTTACCTAGATCAATACGGACAGTAGGTCTGAAGATATATATCCAAAACAAACCAAAGTGTACGAAGAAACTCACTCTAGGTTCTGTCCAAGTGAAATCCAAAGTGGTCAATTTATAACCTTTCAATAAACAATCGGTATACCAATGGGCACAAACTGTGCACCTTTCCTTGCTGATTTTTTTCTTTATTCATATGGATCAGAATTTTAACAGAACCTTGTATAATCTGGAGAAATGTTCACGTGTATAACTAATTTTGCCAGTTTTCTATGTTCTAAGTTTGTTTTTAGGATTGTGATATGAACAAGGTCTGGTATGTTTGTTTTATTATTGTTTATTAAGTTTTTCAGTCATTCAAAAATATGAGGAATTTAAAAGTTCCTTTCAAGCTTACAAAATCTATTATTAATAAAAAATATTTATTCGTAAGTTTAAAAAAGTTTTAAAAATTGTTTAATTCACGTTAAGAAAAAAACAAGAATAATATAATACCGAGCATTTACGCACGTACAGAAAAAAAAACAATTTTTTTTCTAGCAAATAAAAGTTTGTTGTACATTCTCTAAACGAAACAAGGAAGCAAGTTACGTAATTTAGCATCAATACAACAATTTTGTTTGTAAAATCTAAATTTTTGTTTGTAACTGACATCTCGGCATCCAGTATATATTATTTTCATATTAACATGAGCTGTGCATAAGTTTTAAGTAAGTATCGAAGTACCCTTGTGCACTATATCATAAAACAGTGAGTCACCAAACTATATTTGTCATGTTGAAATTCTCCGGATGACTAAAACACATTTAAAGACGCCTTTAATAAAAGTTAAAGTAATGTGATATTGTTTTTAAACAATTCTCAAATTGTTATGTTTAACGTTTCTTACCTTACAAATTATTAAAAATCGCATATCTGCACTTACAAATCAAAGTTCTTAATTCGCGCCGAAGTCTTGCATCTGATACTCCGAATATTAACCGATCCGAGATATATATTCTACGTCAAAACAAAACAACATGGAACCTCCAATCTGTTTAACTGTGTCCGGAACAGTGGGTCTTTGAACTTCATGAGAATAATAATTATCCAAGGTGCATTAAAACCAATTTTGATTTTGTGAGGGTATTAAATCGCAATATTTATCTATTTGTTTTTATTTATTCATTTTACGATTTATTTTTATTGATTGATTGATTATTGATTGATTGATTGATTTATCTATTTATCTATCTATTTATGTATTTATTTATTATTTTTGTTTGTTTGTATTTATTAATATATCTATTCAATCATAAATTTATTTACATGCATTATAAAAAAATCTTTAGCATCTTTAGCATGTTCAATTTTATATTTAAAAAAAACACTTAACACTTTAACGATACACTCCTTCTGAGAAGACGAATTCTGAAGTACATGTTCTTGACAATTTAGGTTGTCATCTTATTAAATCCGGTCTGAAAACCGGGAAGTTAAGAGATTCAGAAAATTTTTCTCTTAAACTTCAATGCTCCGTGTTATATATAAATCGAAGATGTTTTAATTTTTTTCTTAAAGGAATATTTTCAAAAATAAGCATGGCTAATATAACAGGGACTAGTTTGGATCTATCCGACTTGAACGCCGGAAAAGCGAAGTTTATGTTGCCGAACACGATCACATTGGCCGTATATATTGTTGTTGGTTGTTTGTCGAACTTAATGGTTCTTCTTGTTTACATTTTCAGAATGGGAGATACTTTAAAGGAACGTTTTTTCATCCCGGTGCTGGCAACTATAGATCTAGTTACAATAATAGTAACTACAAGTTTCAACCTGACATTGAATACTTTATCAGACATGTACCCGGGAAGTGCCGCGTGCAAATCATTGATATACTTTAGTTACCTGACAACAATTACGTCAATGGGAGTACTCTTGCTCATTGCTGTTCAAAGGTACAAAAAGGTATGTCAGCCCCTAAAACCCCAGATGACCTTACGACTGAAGGTAATATCTATAGGAATAGTTGTTATAGTTGTTGCTGTCTTCCATGTTCCTGTTTTATTTTTCTATGGCGTGATTCCTAAGAAAAACAAAAAGTACAACATAACAACCTTCAAATGCACTAAATTACCAGGATCAGAGGAATTCGACACTGGCGTCACGACGTTCCAAGCTCTCGGTGTAGTTGTCACCATGGGAGCGATGCTGTGTGTAATTGTTCTTTATGCTCTCATAGGTAAAGTTATATTCACTCAACTAAAGCCTTCAGCAGAATTGGCAGTGAAAAGATTTTCTGGAAAACCAAAAGTAGAACACGTTGAGCAGTCATCGTCCACTGATACTTGCGTTACTAGTGTAAAATCTGACACCCTTGGAGGAAACACAAGTATTGAACTGTCGTCTACCGTTTCCCCAAATGACGTCAACAAAAAGTCTTCTTCTAAAACCGAGAAATCCCGTATCAAGTTCACAAAATACAGATTCACCTATATGTTCATGGCAATCTCGTTCCTGGCTTTGGTTACCAATATTCCACCGTGGACATTCATCATCATGGAGTCTAAAGATCCATTGTTTTGGACAAAATTCAAGGGCTGGAATTTCCATGTTGCGTTATTTTTCCGCAGGATTTATATTCTGGATCACGTTTTAAATCCGATCATTTACGGATTGTTTGATTTGAGATTTCGAAAGGAGTTAAAGAAACTATTTTGTCGATGCCTGAAGTAGATATTTCAGTGTAATAGGACACATCTTCAAGAATTAAAAATTGACATCCAAAGGGTTTGAATTTATCGATGCTTCAATTATACTTTATCAAACTTTATCTGAAGTTGTTTTAATATTGGTATGTGTAAGTAAACTTGGATAATTAGTAACAACGCATGTAATATTACTCAAAAGATAATTATAGTTGGCACATTGATCAAACTGTAGACTATGTTGTATTATCTTGGTTATGTATGTACCATGGAATTACTATCAGAGACGCATATTACTATTAGTCAATCAATGTTATTGTAGACATGCTGTTCCAATGCATATATATATATATATATATATATATATATATATATATATATATATATATATATATATATATATAAATATATATATATAAGAGATAGATAAAAAAGAATTAAAAAAAAAATAATAACAATGAAATTAATTGATATAATGTAAAATTACAAAACCGTATAGCAATGTATAGGGGACATTGAATGAAGATTAATTATCTGCTAAGGATATCAACATATAATTATAATATTTTTTGTATACTTTTTCCATAGATTATTTTTTATATTTTATTCATTTTATATAATTAAGATACCTATGATAAAGCATTAACATTTTGCTAATGTCAACGACGGCTCTTAGAACAGTACATCGAGGGACATTTCAAAATATACCAATATGTCGTGTTTATGTAATTTACTGTGTCTTTTTTTTTTTTTTTTACAAAACTTTTTTGTATCGCATGTTTCACGGTGATGTTGCGACAAAAAATAGGAAATAACTTTTTTATTGCATATATCTTAAAAATATAGTGTTTTAATTACACATATATGCATGTATTATAAATAATAAATCATTTTAACCAGATTTTTTTCTTTACTTATTTCATTGGTACTAGTTCCCCAAAACGTGTGATTTTCCGATTTTTGTTTTTTTTAGTTTTTTGTGTGCGTATTAACACAACACAGGATATTGGCTTGAAGCACTAAAACATTTCAACAATGACGCAATCGGACACGTCCAAAGTCACGAGCTTTATAATCAGTGGTCCTAGCATGTTTGCGTTTTCGATTTTCTTTGTTGAGCTTTATCGTGTCATTATGTTGGTTGCGGGGCTATTGTCTAGTACAGATTTTTTAATTATTTCATAGACTGACCGAGCGAATTATAATGTTCATGTATACTTTGAGGAAAAAGAGACGCGGGGTAAAATAATATCGAATAACTTTTAAACGGCTTTGTTCATTAACATAAAAATAGGTCAGGTTATTATCAGGGTCATTGTTTTCTTGACACGAGAAAAAAATTACCGAAGCATGTTACGTACCGTTTCACGTAGTGCAAGCAGTGAAAAGCAAAAATTCCGTGCAGAAAAAATCTGATTTTTTCCTCAACACAGTTTATACTCATTCGATACTCTTCAGATGTACAGACTTTTTCAGTAGCTTAACCTCTGTTTAATTTCCTACGGTAATGACACAGTTTACAGAAGTTCAGAGGGGTCAGGCCATTGCGTTACTAATGCAAGGTCAAAAATCAACGGCAGGTTGCTATGCAGTTTGGCGTGAATGTTTCTACCATAGACCGACTTGTTCGTCGTCTTAGTTAAACTGGAAGGCTTGCCGACCGTCCTCCACTAGGGCGTCCGCGCGTAACGACACGACATCAAGGGCTATACGTCTTGTTCACATGCGTAATCGGTATCTTACTGCCACTGAAACTGCAAACAATACAATAGGCAATCAAAACCGTCATATTAACCCCAAAACTGTAAGAAACCGATTACGTGAGGCGGTTTTGCAATGTAGATGTCAATGCGTTAAGCTGCCTCTCACTCGTCTGCGTCGAGAGCGTCGAATGGCTTAGTTGGCGGGGCATGCCCCCAGAATATTTCTAATGAGGCAATGGAGGCAGGTCTTATTCACCAACGAGTCGCAATTCACCCTTTTTCGTCTTATATTTTCCGACGTCATAGAGAACGTTTCGTTGACGCATGCGTTATGAGGTGTAAAGATTTGGTGGTTGATCAATTGTGGTCTGGGGTGAAATATCTCACGGGGTTAAGTCACCGTTGGTTGTATTGGGTGGGGACTTTGATCACGGTCAGGTATAGGAATGAAATCTTTCGCCCCGTTGCTGTTGCTTTAGTCCAACAACATAATCTTATTTTCCAACAAGACAATGTCCAACCTCATATTGCGAGAGTTTGTAGACGGTTTCTGACTAAACATACCATTCAGCCTCTTCACTGGCTAGCCAATAGTCCGGATTTTTCTCCAATTAAACGCATTTGGGACTAACTTGACAGGAGGCCAATGAAGCGTCAGAACCCTCCAACTCCATCACCACCACCACGCTCGACCAACTGAGAAATGCATTGTTGGAACATATCCCATGAAAAAAAAACCACTCCTGTGAATTCAATGCACAGGAGAGTGAGGGTTGTGACAGCTGCGGGATTTGAACATACCCGGTACTAAAACTATACCCCGATTGGAAATTACGCTTTTATTGGAATCGCCCAATTGGTTTAAATGATTTTAAAAGTGAAGGTAAAAATCCGGTGAAGTTTTCAGAAATAATTATCGTTTTCAGAGATAGTTCTTGTTAGTGTTATAATTTTTTTTTATTCCATTTACATAATTCATCATAAATCACCTCTAAATTTTACCCTGCGTTTCTTTTTCCTTTAGGTATACTTATCAATATTGACATAACATATACAAAACTAGAACATGTTCGATTTTTTGTTAAGATTTATTTTTTAAATTTTTCATTGAAATTTCAGTCAAATTTATTAAATTATTAAATTTAAAATATCCGTATCCATGGACCACTAGTTGTAAAATACTTGAAGATTCGAACACGAAAAAAATCCGAAAAAAAGAAAGTTTAAATATCAATGGTTCCCTCTTCATGCACAAAGTTTGCAGGGCTTCAGTACATGTGACCGAGTACTTGCTTGAAGATGGCAGTGCCTCTTGGCGTCTTCGATTAAAGTTGCGGAAAAGCGTAAAAAAGAAAAGATTGTGAAACTAAGGCCTGGCTTTTCAAGTCCACATTTTAGGTCCCATGAAGGATAAACAGGTTTTATTGTATAATCTTTTAGGTACATTTTTTCTACTGATTACTTTTTGTTTAAACATGGACGTATCCATATAGTGGCTCCTGCAATCGTTTTTATTAGAGAGAATATGAAGGAATAGAAGACATAAACCGGTCTACATGCACTAATTTAAATGTTGAAACACTTACAGTTCCTTCTTCTACAACGGAACAAACTTAAAGAGATACGTTTAAATTAAAGAGGACACTCCATTCTGTGTTAAAATAATAATTATTTTAAAACACTATTTTGAAATGTGAATAAAATAGAACTTAATGGAAAAAGGGAATGGTTCACAGCAAAATATAATAATTAGGAACTTTCTTCTTCCACTCTCTCTCTCTCTCTCTCTCTCTCTCTCTCTCTCTCTCTCTCTCTGTGTGATTAAATTTAATATTCCTTCGAACCTTTTCTTGCTTGTAAAACTTTAGAACAGTCGGTGCCCATGGTAAACATGAGACCGTTACATGTTGACTTACAAGTATAACTATTTACTATTTAAAACATCATTAGAGAAAACTATCACTTTAAATTATTTACTACATACTGTTAACAGCATACGTTTGATGAATTTAAAAACCATGAAATTTTTAAAATTTAAATGGAAAATAACACTTTCCAAACCTTAGAATGGGGTTATATTTCAAAGAAAACATAATTTTGCTGAATTCAAAATAAATTAACGACACATTTTAGATAATATTGTTAAATGCATTAGACTAACTAATCGTTTTTAGTGTTTGTTCATACATGTCATTTATAATTTTATTATAAGCGAAGTGAGTTTAAGAGCTTTTTTATTCTCGTTTCGTTATCATCCAAAAACTTTTAAAAAAAAATTGAAAGGTAATGTTTTACTGAATAATCAACGTTTCACAATAATCTTTCTTTCAAATTTTATACAAAAATTAACAAACGTCATGTGTTTTCTTGACACAATTTGTAAGACGCATTAATAAAATGTTCAAGTACTACCTATTAGTAAACAATTTATGGTTTGTTGTAAAACGGTTATAAGTGTACCTCTTGTACATTTTTATGCAAAACACTTATATTTAATGAGCATTTTCTACACACATTGAATATAAAATATTATATTATCTAATAATCGAAATAAAAAAGATACAAAAATTAGTTATTTTTTTATTAGTGTCAAAATTAATTATGGTGTTATTTATAGCCCGTTTGAACGTTTTGAATTAAATTGATGAATAATTTTGGGCAACATGAGCTTTAGTGACCTTCTGTAGATTGATCTAATAATCCGTATTACTATTTAACAAAAAGCAGATCTTAAAGAAGGTACTGTCTACTTTACTTAACAAACCAAAGACAGTTGCTTTGTTAACCTTAGTTTGTTAACCTAACTTTTTAGTCAACTCTGACTGAATTTAATCTCTGATCAGTTTCTTGATCGATGATGTTTACCCAATTAAATGTATCGCTTTGAAACAATGTTTTACTTATGAGCATAATGATTATCAATGCAATGTCAATATTTGATATGAAATTCATCCTTGAAAACACCAAAATCCCAAAACTTATGGTAATATGTCGCTAGCGCGAGCCATTTGGTTTCCTTTAAAGCTGCATTAAGCTTTCCTTGTATATAAAGTTTTCACAGTATATAAAGCGCGCATTATTTGGTTTCCTAGTTTTCCTATGTGCAAATTACAGATGGCACATTTTTCTTAACTATGCTCTAATGAAAAAGTGATACTTGGTTATATGATAAAACTGATATTTACGCTGTACTTCACGGAAAAATAAATGTTAGTTTGATCTATCAAAGATCTTATTTTAAACCATTGATCACGTTTTCTTTGAGCTGCTGACAACGTTATTTACATACATAAAGAACTTTGATAATCAGGGGTATTTCGTTCATCGTTTATTTTCTTCATTTTCCTTGTTCTTGTTCACGTAAAATCGATTTAGTTATTAAATACTTATAATTACAAACTTCACGTTGTTACACGATTTAGAGCAATTTCATTGGTCGTTTTTCTGTCAAATGACGTTGTTATTTTCCAATAACAACGTTTTCTACCGGAACTACTTTCGACCAGTTTCGGGGATTACCCATCTTTGAGTTCTATTAAAAGAAGTTATTTTTAAATTGTAAACAAATAGGAGTGTCTTCGAGATCGGCAAATATTCCACCTAGAAACATTAAAATACTACAATTTTTTAGATTAAAATTTTGCAAAAAATTATTCAACTTGACATGTTCTGATATTTTTTCACCAAAATATTCAAGATTATTAAATATTTATTTATGAAATATTTTTATCTCTTTGTAATCCAGTCGCGAAGAATTGTTTTTGTACAACCCTTAAAAATCCAAAGTCAAAATAAATTTTGTTACCCACCTCAACCAATTTCTAAACGCGTGTTTTTCGAATTCATGCAAATAAATTTCAAAAATTATAATTGAAGTCAGGTATACACTGCACATCGCCCGAGAGCCACAGCAATATCTATGCTGAGTCATGCTGAATTTCAGTTACGCCACATCATGGCATGCTTATGTCAGGCCACAGAAACGAGGCCTCAATTTACAGCTATAGTAGGGACTGTTCTGTTCACAGAAGAAACATATCATTGATACCTTCTCGGGTAACACCCAGTCTAATGCACCCGTACCGCTTGTTTTACCTCCACATGTCTCTGATCAGCCATTACAGCCGGTGTCATCATTAAACGAAATCCCTTTGTCTCACTCCCAGCCCATAGTTGACAAAAAAAATCGGCTAATTCCATTCCAATAGTTGGTTCCACGGTTTTTTAAACACTGTTCATTCAGTTTTCTTTTGTAATGGGAAACGTCAACCTGTTTTTTACAAGACATTTTTTCGTCTTTTAAAGGTGACATGTAATGTATTATTACGCCGTGACGTTGTAACATCGATTGTCGGAAAATCAGCTCATCAGTTCAGAAATGTAGGTCAGCTTTAAAAACTGTTAATTTTCGGGTTTGTAATTATAAGAATTGAATTTCACTTTTTACGTTGTTATCGGGGTGTAACAACGTGAAAATTATTACAAATTATGCGTAAACCGCTTCGCTACGCTACGCAGTTTTACACAATTTGTAAAAATTTTCACGTTGTTACACCCAGATAACAACTTAAAAAGTGAAATTCAATTCTTAAATAATTGCTTTCATTTAAAACGTGCTGATTAAGCTCAGTGCTTTTAAACACGCTCACATACATAACAATCTCAGTTTCGGACTTGTCTCCAAGAAGTTTGTGACGTCATAGACAAGAGCATTATGACGTCATAATTAGTAACTAAGAGGTATTGCGATATAATAGAGCCCTTTCACATTCCATTGCGCATGTCGGTATCTACTGACAGCAGAGGGAATTCCATTTCTAAGTCTCGCGCGAATTTACGAAACTTCTCGCGACTTTGTTCCAGGGGGCAAGTGCATGGTGGTATCCTTTCTTCAAAATGGGCGGTCATGATAACTGTTGTTTTTATGGCTGTAACAAAAGAAGAAAAAAAGGTTCAAACATATCATTTATCCGGTTTCCCCTTGAACAAAGGAGAAGAAAGCTCTGGACTGAAGCGAGCCGGAGGGACGTTCGTTTTTTTAGGATTTCAAACAACACTAAAGTATGTTCAGCTCATTTTGTAAGTGGTAGACCCAACGACAACCCTGGACATATTGATTATATTCCATCGCAGAATATTTTTAAAGGTCGGTTTAAAATGTTTTTATACATTTTTATCCCATAACTGATTTCGAATCCTATGCAGTCTGTATTACGATCAGCGAAATATCGCTGTTATGATAGATTTCAAATTTACCGCAAAAAAGTTTGTGTTTACAAAGGAAGCACATTTAATTGATCATATTCTTTGAATTAAACAGGAGGCGAACAAAATTTTTTATTGTAACATAAAATTTTGTTTTACCTACCCCATACATTAAGTTACATTTTATTACCAGCTTTGACATGCTCATGAATTCTGTATAGGTATGGAGTTTATTAAAAATAAAGTTTGGCATGCTCATAGGTTCTACATAATAAGCTCAATAATAATAATAATAATATAAATATTTTATAATAAATAAATAAATAATCTTATCTTCCTTTTATGTTGAGAGGAGTAGAAACATTTTGTAGCAAACATCATGTGTACTACACACAAGGAACACTTGTACACATGTTATAACTAAATATACTGTACTGTATATACTTTACTACAAATAAAAATTATTTTATATATATGTATTTATTTTGTTTTATTATAATATCACAGTGTTATGGATACAAAAATATAATTAAAACTTAATTACCACAGACATAAATTTTATTAACCTCTTGAAATTAAGTAAAAATAAATAATAACTTGTATCACCAATATTTTTCAACTGCATAGCTATCAGTGAACATTACTTCAGGATTAAGTGTTCTTGTAGTAATTATATAAAATTGCATATTATTTTTGAAATATTAATGATTACTGTGTCCTGCTACAGATTTAATATCGCATTAACATTTAATATAAACAAGAAAAACCACAATCTCAATATAAATCTGAGGTTAAATTTGTTTACATGAGCAACATCAACACCGGAAAGAGCAACTATAACTAGCAAGCGCTCAAAAGAATGGAGCGACGCCATTGAAAGTGGAGAAAGATAAAATCTGATCGCCCCAGTTAAGAAAAGAAAATTGACCCTAAATAAAATTGATGTTGGTTTGGAGATAAGTTTAGGAAATCAAGAAGAAAGCTTAATTACGGTAAGAACAATTTTATGTTTGAACACAACTTTTCTACTTGCAAAATTAAACAATATTTCTTGAAAAAAATGTACTTGTTATAAACAACCAAAATAAGAAACACTGCACAAAGAATAAGGAATAATCAGGACAACATATCAAATTATGAAATACATGTACGTAGAGTGAGACCCAGACTTTGAATAAAAACTGTAACTTTAAAATGTTGTCATTTTTCTTAAAACCATTTACTTGAAATTCAAATTGTTTTAATGAACATAGGTGAGCAATAAAATAGTTTCCTTTCTACAAGTGCGCGTTGCTTTGTGGTTTCTTCTTTTTATTGTCAGGTATTGATGAGCCTTTAGCTTTAAATGGACAGATTATATTTTGGTTTGAATTTTTTTCTTCATTTTTAATAATTTTTACAATATTTTAATTTATTTTATATATATATATATATATATATATATATATATATATATATATATATATATATATATATACATATATATATATATATATATATACATACATACATATATATATATATATATATATATATATATATATATATATATATATATATATATATATATATATATATATATATATATATATGCATGCATGCATACATATATAAATTTTTTTCAGCTACTATTTTTATTTTATCAATTTTTGTATACATTTATGTTTACATCAGCAAGTAGCTGATATTATGTTTAATTTAATAACAATTTGCTTTGTTTACTTTTTTTTTTTTTTTTTTTTTTACTAAATTCTTTTTGTTTTCTCACTTCATAATGAATCTAGTTAATGACTTATTTGATTTTAATTTTCTCTTATATTGAACAGAATTTAAAATATATGTTCCAGCAGAAACCATGTTAATATTTATAAAATGTTCCATCATATTCTTGGCATTTCTTATTTCAACAGAGGCCTTGGTTGCCAAGTGGTCTAAAGTGTGCTTCGTGATCACAGTGGCTCTCACTGCCCAGGTTCGAATCCCACTCGAGACAGATCCTAGTGTGAGAATTTTTGTTTGTTCGCTTTGTCATATATCATTTTTTGAATTTAATCATAAAATACATTCAAAAAATGGTATATGACAATTGTCATATACCATTTTTTGAATGTATTTTATGATTAAATTCAAAAAATGGTATATGACAGCTTGCTGAAGGTAGATGGTTTTCTATGGGCACTCTGGTTTTCTACCCCATCCAAGAATTGACAGCCTGAAATAAGTGAAAGAATCCTGACTGGGTCGTAAAACACCATTACTCCACTCTATTTCAACAGAATTTAGATGAACCTTTTATAAGTAAAATGTGAATAAAGACTTACACTGTTTAACTTAAACTAAACAAATGAACTGGATAATAGTGTTTATTCTGTCATGTAACTGTACTTTTTAACATTTTCCATCTAAAGTGTTCATCATGGGTAGACATGGCCTAGTGATATTTTCAATTATGTTTTACCTATGCTCTGAAGAGACTTTAAATGATATATGTTCTTACAGAATTTTGAAGAAATGTTACTTCTAGCTACCAAAAGTAATGTAATGAATGTAATATATACAGAGATCACTGATTAACTTATTACACATGGTTATAAATTTATGACAGAATAAAGTCCTTTTGTGTGGTTGAAGTACTATAAGATGACATTATCAATCCCACTTAGTACATATTGCTCATTTAATTTTTAAAACATGTTAAATTTTAATTTGTGATATAGATAAAAGATGAATGGTTGATGGAAGAAAATGATGTTATAGGTCCTGACCATACTTATGCATTGTCAGAATATTCACCAGTTCAAGTTGTTACTACTGAAAAGAGTACACAGAGTGTTGCAACAGAAGTCGCAGATAAAGCTGTTCAATGTAAACACAGTCTTAAGAGTGAATGTGTACAAACTGATAGTTATATTAATAAATATTATGTTTCCATTGATAATATTAAGTTGAAACAGTGTCAACATTTAGTTCAGTCCATCAGTAATGCGAACAAGAAGTTAAAAAATAAATTGAAAACAAAATCACAAAAATTCACTGCCAAAAGCATGCTAACTGATAACAGTAAGGTTCAGTTTTGGGTTGGTTTGCCAAATTTGGAAACCTTTACGTCCCTTTTAAATTATTTGACACCAAAGGCTAATTATTTACAATATGCAAGAGGAAATGAAAATCATAGGTACCTTATGCACAGAAAGCCTGGCAAACAAAGAAAACTTTCTGTTGAGGATGAATTTTTTGCTACTTTGGTGCGACTTAAAGTTGGTCTTTTTGTCACTGATATCGCACAAAGATTACAAATATCAGAGTCATATTTTTCTAAATTGTTTACTACTTGGGTACGTTTTCTTAGGTTAGAATAAGAATCATTAACTGTATTTCCCCCACTATCAGATATCCAAAAATTTATGCCTAGTCAAATTGCTAAGAAATATCCAAACACCAGAGTTATCATAGATTGTACTGAGATCTATATTGAAAAACCATCTGAATTAAAGGCACAAAGACAAACCTGGTCTAACTACAAACAACATAACACTTATAAAATCCTTGTTGGTATTACACCAGATGGTTCAATCTGTTATGTTTCAAAAATATATGGGGGGTGTGCATCTGATAAATTTATTACTAGAGATTGTGGCATTATTAATTATTTAAATCCAGGTGATAATGTAATGGCTGATAGAGGCTTTGATATCCACGATTTACTAGCAAAGAAAGGCGTATCTCTTAATATACCACCATTTGTACTTTCAAAACAACAAATGGACAGTGCTGATGTAGAAGAGACCAGACGTATTGCTGAGTGTAGGATTCATATAGAACGTGCCATACAGAGAATAAAAACTTTTCACATTTTATCAGGATCAATGCCTCTTTCACTCCACTGTCTAGCAGAAGATATATTTAAAGTTTGTGCCTACCTGACAAACTTTCAAACACCAATAATAAAACCCAAGTGATTAAGTTATTAAGAACACACACATATATAAATATATATATAATCATATATTTATCCGGTTTCAATTGTTTGATGCTTTGTTAGTTGAACTATATCAGTCTTACACACTATCAAGTATTTTTTTCTTTTCTAGTTGAAATATCTTGCACTGCTTTTTACATGGAAATTTATATCTTGGGTGCAAGAAAAAAATCTCAAATTATAAGAACGTCTTGTCTTTGAGCTACAACAGTACTTAATGAGTATAATATTAAATGAAATTTGTTGGGTTTCAAGGGGAGACAACTCTGTTTTGCTCAACATTTTATTTGAAACATGTATTTATGTAGTGAGAATTTAACCTTTAAACTTAAGACATTAAAACACCTGTTATATAGTGTGTGTGTGTGTGTGTGTGTGTGTGTGTGTGTGTGTGTGTGTGTGTGAAGTTTTTGCTAAAAGTGTCTGTAAATTCTTGTTATTTTGTCAGTGATGTCTGGTTACATTGGATGACAAGATAATTTGAACTTGCTTACAAGTGACATTTCATCTTGTTTTAAAAGACATTGATATCAAAAGTTAATAAAATTCTACTTTTATACAATCCCTTCAAAATTATTATGCTCTATTGGAACAGTTAAATGTAGGTAACTGGTCGTTTTGCCCCTATAAAAATAGCGAAAATGTCTCAAAATCATGTCATACGTACACGACGGCTTAGTTTATTTTACGCAAGTCAAATGTTTTGTGTTTAAACAAGTAACTAATTCATAAATGAGTTTTTAAGCATTTTGACAATAAAACTGAAAGTAAACGGTTTTCGGAAATTACCAGAATTGCTAGAATTATTTGATTAGCGTGTATTGCAATTTGTTAATCGTTTCTCCGGGCTCAGATAGAAAGCGTCAATGTTGAATTAAATAACACAACGTTATATTGCATTTATGGCAGTACATAAAAAAGCAAGGAAAAGAAAAAAAGCGACAAGCTTTACTCGCTATTTTAGGAGAGAATCGAATGAATACGTAATTTAATCATTAAATATTTATAATTGTTTTCATTTAAAACGTGCTGATTAAGCTCAGTGCTCTAAAACAGGCGCACAAACATAACAATCTCGGTTTCGGACTTGTCTCCAAGAAGTGTCTGTGACTTCAAAGACAAGAGCGTTATGACGTCATAATAAGTAACTAAAAAGAATTGCAAGAATAATCGGAACAATTAAAATGTAGGTAACCGGTCGTTTTGTCCCTATAAAAATAGCGAAACTGTCTCAAAATCGTGTTATACGTACAGGACGTCTTAGTTTATTCTTCAACGCAAGTCAAACGTTGCGTTTCGAAACGAGTAACTAATTTATAAATGAGTTTTTTGGCATTTTGACAATAAAACTTCAAGTGAACGCTTTTCGGAAATTACCAGAATTTGCGCACACATTTAAAGCGTTAATGTTGAATTTAATAACACACCGTTTTATTGCATGTACGGCACTACATAAAAAAGCATGGAAAAGAAAAAAAAGCAACAAGCTTTCCTAGCTATTTTAGCAGAGAGTTGAATGAATAAGTAAATGCGGAAGCGAAAAGGCGTTAATAGTTGCATTAACTGTCCATAGAAAGAACGTGATAAGCGGTACATCGACTTGGCTGTCTCAGATTTCAGCTAGCTGCCTTCTTATAGACAGAACATTGCATTTATCATTTTTAACACCATGCGTAATGTATCCGAAAATAAATCATTTCCGATTTTTCTAAAACACTGCTTGAATCTACAACATTTTAAATCGGGTGTATTTCGTTCTATTTTCTTCAAATCCCTTGTTCTTTTTCACAGTAAATCGATTTAATCATAAAATACTTCTAATTGTTTTCATTTAAAACGTGCTAATTAAGATCAGTGCTCTAAAACAGGCGCACAAACATAACAATCTCGGTTTCGGACTTGTCTCCAAGAAGTGTTTGTGACGTCATAGACAAGAGCATAATGACGTCATTATTAGTAACTAAGAAGAATTGCAAGTATAATCGGAACAATTAAAATGCAGGTAACCGGTCGTTTTGTCCCTATTAAAGTAGCGAAAATGCCCCAAAATCGTGTTATACGTACAGGAAGTCTTAGTTTATTCTTCAACGCAAGTCAAACGTTGTGTGTTTAAACGAGTAACTAATTCATCAATGAGTTTTTTTAGCATTTTGATAATAAAACTTCAAGTAAACGGTTTTCGGAAATTACCAGAATTGCCAGAATCATTGTATTAACGTGTACTCCATTTTGTTAATCGTTTCTTCACGCACACATTGAAAGCGTTAATGCTGAATTAAATAACACACCGTTTTATTGCATGTACGGCAGTAACCGGTCGTTTTGTCCCTATTAAAGTAGCGAAAATGCCCCAAAATCGTGTTATACGTACAGGAAGTCTTAGTTTATTCTTCAACGCAAGTCAAACGTTGTGTGTTTAAACGAGTAACTAATTCATAAATGAGTTTTTTTTAGCATTTTGATAATAAAACTTCAAGTAAACGGTTTTCGGAAATTACCAGAATTGCCAGAATCATTGTATTAACGTGTACTCCATTTTGTTAATCGTTTCTTCGCGCACACATTGAAAGCGTTAATGCTAAATTAAATAACACACCGTTTTATTGCATGTACGGCATTTCATAAAAAAGCAAGGAAAAGAAAAAAAGCGACAAGCTTTTCTCGCTATTTTAGCAGAGAGTTGAATGAATAAGTAAATGCGGAAGCGAAAAGGCGTTAATAGTTGCATTAACTGTCCATAGAAAGAACGCGATAAGCGGTACATCGACTTGGCTGTCTCAGATTTCAGCTAGCGTGCCTGCTTATAGACAGAACATTGCATTTATCATTTTTAACACCATGCGTTGTGTATCCGAAAAAAAAATCATTTCCGATTTTTCTAAAACATTGCTTGAATCTACAACATTTTAAATCGGGTGTATTTCGTTCTATTTTCTTCAAATTCCTTGTTCTTGTTCACGTTAAATCGATTTAATCATTAAATACTTATAATTGTTTTCATTTAAAACGTGCTGATTAAGATCAGTGCTCTAAAACAGGCGCACAAACATAACAATCTCGGTTTCGGACTTGTCTCCAAGAAGTGTTTGTGACGTCATAGAGAAGAGCATTATGACGTCATAATTAGTAACTAAGAAGAATTGCGAGTATAATCGGAACAATTAAAATGTAGGTAACCGGTCGTTTTGTCCCTATAAAGTAGCGAAACTGTCTCAAAATCGTGTTATACGTACAGGACGTCTTAGTTTATTCTTCAACTCAAGTCAAACGTTGCGTTTTGAAACGAGTAACTAATTCATAAATGAGTTTTTTAGCATTTTGATAATAAAATTTTAAGTAAACGGTTTTCGGAAATTACAAGAATTGCCAGAATCATTGTATTAACGTGTACTCCATTTTGTTAATCGTTTCTTCGCGCACACATTGAAAGCGTTAATGTTGAATTAAATAACACACCGTTTTATTGCATGTACGGCAGTTCATAAAAAAGCAAGGAAAAGAAAAAAAGCGACAAGATTTTCTCGCTATGTTAGCAGAGAGTTGAATGAATAAGTAAATGCGGAAGCGAAAAGGCGTTTATAGTTGCATTAACTGTCCATAGAAAGAACGCGATAAGCGGTACATCGACTTGGCTGTCTCAGTTTTCAGCTAGCGTGCCTGCTTATAGACAGAACATTGCATTTATCATTTTAAACACCATGCGTTATGTATCCGAAAATAAATCATTTCCGATTTTTCTAAAACATTGCTTGAATCTACAACATTTTAAATCGGGTGTATTTCGTTCTATTTTCTTCAAATCTCTTGTTCTTTTTCACAGTAAATCGATTTAATCATAAAATACTTATAATTGTTTTCATTTAAAACGTGCTGATTAAGCTCAGTGCTCTAAAACAGGCGCACAAACATAACAATCTCGGTTTCGGACTTGTCTCGAAGTAGTGTTTGTGACGTCATAGACAAGAGCATAATGACGTCATTATTAGTAACTAAGAAGAATTGCAAGTATAATCGGAACAATTAAAATGCAGGTAACCGGTCGTTTTGTCCCTATTAAAGTAGCGAAAATGCCCCAAAATCGTGTTATACGTACAGGAAGTCTTAGTTTATTCTTCAACTCAAGTCAAACGTTGCGTTTTGAAACGAGTAACTTATTTATAAATGAGTTTTTTGGCATTTTGACAATAAAACTTCAAGTGAACGCTTTTCGGAAATTACCAGAATTGTTAGAATCATTGTATTGACGTGTACTCAATTTTGTTAATCATTTCTTCGCACACACATTGAAAGCTTTAATGTTGAATTAAATAACACACCGTTTTATTGCATGTACGGCAGTACATAAAAAAAGTAAGGAAAAGAAAAAAAAGCGACTAGATTTTCTCGCTATGTTAGCAGAGAATTGAATGAATAAGTAAATGCGGAAGCGAAAAGGCGTTAATAGTTGCATTAACTGTTCATAGAAAGAACGCGATAAGCGCTTAATGGACGTCGCTGTCTCAGTTTTAAGGTAGCGTGCCTGCTTATAAACAAAACACTGTATTTATCATCTTCAACATCATGCGTAATGTATTCGAAAATAAATCACTTCCGATTGTTCTAAAATATTGCTTAAATCTGCAACATTTTAAATCGGGTGTATTTAGTTCTATTTTCTTCAATTTCCTTGTAATTGTTAACGAGAAATCATACTTATATTTGCTGTCATTTAAAACGTGCTGATCAAGCTCACTGCTCTTAAACAGGCGCACAAACACAACAATCTCGGTTTCGGACTTGTCTCCAAGAAGTGTTTGTGACGTCATAGACAAGAGCATTATGACGTCATAATAAGTAACTAAGAGGAATTGCGAGTATAATCGGAACAATTAAAATGTAGGTAACCGGTCGTTTTGTCCCTATAAAAGTAGCGAAACTGTCTCAAAATCGTGTTATACGTACAGGACGTCTTAGTTTATTCTTCAACTCATGTCAAACGTTGCGTTTTGAAACGAGTAACTAATTCATAAATGAGTTTTTTAGCATTTTGATAATAAAACTTCAAGTAAACGGTTTTCGGAAATTACAAGAATTGCCAGAATCATTGTATTAACGTGTACTCCATTTTGTTAATCGTTTCTTCGCGCACACATTGAAAGCGTTAATGTTGAATTTAATAACACACCGTTTTATTGCATGTACGGCAGTACATAAAAAAAGCAAGGAAAGAAAAAAAAGCGACTAGGTTTTCTCGCTATGTTAGCAGAGAGTTGAATGAATAAGTAAATGCGGAAGCGAATAGGCGTTAATAGTTGCATTAAGTGTTCATAGAAAGAACGCGATAAGCGGTACATCGACTTGGCTGTATCAGTTTTAAGCTAGCGTGTCTGCTTATAGACAGAACATTGCATTTATCATTTTAACACCATGCGTAATGTATCCGAAAATAAATCGTTTCCGATTTTTCTAAAACATTGCTTAAATCTTCAAAATTTTAAATCGGGTGTATTTCGCTCTATTTTCTTCAATTTCCTTGTTCTTGTTCACGTTAACTCGATTTAATCATTAATTACTTATAATTGTTTTCATTTAAAACGTGCTGATTAAGATCAGTGCTCCAAAACAGGCGCACAAACACAACAATCTCGGTTTTGGACTTGTCTCTAAGAAGTGTTTGTGACGTCATAGACAAGAGCATTATGACGACATAATTAGTAACTAAGAAGAATTGCGAGTATAATCGGAACAATTAAAATGTAGGTAACCGGTGGTTTTGTCCCTATTAAAGTAGCGAAAATGCCCCAAAATCGTGTTATACGTACAGGAAGTCTTAGTTTACTCTTCAACTCAAGTCAAACGTTGCGTTTTGAAACGAGTAACTAATTCATAAATGAGTTTTTTTTGGCATTTTGACAATAAAACTTCAAGTGAACGCTTTTCGGAAATTACCAGAATTGTTAGAATCATTGTATTGACGTGTACTCAATTTTGTTAATCATTTCTTCGCGCACACATTGAAAGCTTTAATGTTGAATTAAATAACACACCGTTTTATTGCATGTACGGCAGTACATAAAAAATGTAAGGAAAAGAAAAAAAGCGACTAGATTTTCTCGCTATGTTAGCAGAGAATTGAATGAATAAGTAAATGCGGAAGCGAAAAGGCGTTAATAGTTGCATTAACTGTTCATAGAAAGAACGCGATAAGCGCTTAATGGACGTCGCTGTCTCAGTTTTAAGGTATCGTGCCTGCTTATAAACAAAACACTGTATTTATCATCTTCAACATCATGCGTAATGTATTCGAAAATAAATCATTTCCGATTGTTCTAAAATATTGCTTAAATCTGCAACATTTTAAATCGGGTGTATTTAGTTCTATTTTCTTCAATTTCCTTGTAATTGTTAACGAGAAATCATACTTATATTTGCTGTCATTTAAAACGTGCTGATTAAGCTCACTGCTCTTAAACAGGCGCACAAACATAACAATCTCGGTTTCGGACTTGTCTCCAAGAAGTGTTTGTGACGTCATAGACAAGAGCATTATGACGTCATAATAAGTAACTAAGAGGAATTGAGAGTATAATCGGAACAATTAAAATGTAGGTAATCGGTCGTTTTGTCCCTATTAAAGTAGCGAAAATGTCTCAAAATCGTGTTATACGTACAGGACGTCTTAGTTTATTCTTCAACGCAAGTCAAACGTTGTGTGTTTAAACGAGTAACTAATTCATAAATGAAAATTTTGGCATTTTGACAATAAAACTTCAAGTGAACGCTTTTCGGAAATTACCAGAATTGTTAGAATTGTTTGATAAACGTGGACTCCATTTTGTTAATCGTTTCTTCGCGCACACATTGAAAGCGTTAATGTTGAATTAAATAACACACCGTTTTATTGCATGTACGGCAGTACATAAAAAAAGCAAGGAAAGAAAAAAAAAGCGACTAGATTTTCTCGCTATGTTAGCAGAGAGTTGAAAAAATAAGTAAATGCGGAAGCGAATAGGCGTTACTAGTTGCATTAAGTGTTCATAGAAAGAACGCGATAAGCGGTACATCGACTTGGCTGTCTCAGTTTTAAGCTAGCGTTCTACCAGAATTGTTAGAATTCTTTGATAAACGTGGACTCCATTTTGTTAATCGTTTCTTCGCGCACACATTGAAAGCGTTAATGTTGAATTAAATAACACAACGTTTTATTGCATGTACGGCAGTACATAAAAATGTAAGGAAAAGAAAACAAAGCGACAAGCTTTTCTCGCTATTTTAGCAGAGAATTGAAAGAATAAGTAAATGCGTAAGCGAAAAGGCGTTAATAGTTGCATTAACTGTTAATAGGAAAAACGCGATAAGCGCTTAATGGACGTCGCTGTCTCAGTTTTAAGGTAGCGTGCCTGCTTCTAAACAAAACACTGTGTTTATCATCTTCAACATCATGCGTAATGTATTCGAAAATAGATAATTTCCGATTGTTCTCAAATATTGCTTTAATCTTCAACATATTAAATCGAGTGTATTTCGTTCTATTTTCTTCAATTTTCTTGTAATTGTTAACGAGAAATCAATTTAATCATTAACTACTTATATTTGCTGTCATTTAAAACGTGCTGATTAAGCTCAGTGCTCTTAAACAGGCGCACAAACATAACAATCTCGGTTTCGGACTTTTCTTCAAGAAGTGTTTGTGACGTCATGGACAAGAGCATTATGACGTCATAATAAGTAACTAAGAAGAATTGCAAGTATAATCGGAACAATTAAAATGTAGGTAACCGGTCGTTTTGTCCCTGTAAAAGTAGCGAAATCGTCTTAAAATCGTGTTATACGTACAAGACGGCTTAGTTTATTCTTCAACGCAAGTCAAACGTTTTTGTTGAAAGCAGTAACTAATTCATTAATGAGTCTTTTGGCATTTTGACAATAAAACTTCAAGTGAACGGTCGTTTTGTCCCTATTAAAGTAGCGAAAATGTCTTAAAATTGTGTTATACGTACAGGACGTCTTAGTTTATTCTTCAACGCAAGTCAAACGTTGTGTGTTCAAACGAGTAACTAATTTATAAATGAGTTTTTTTAGCATTTTGACAATAAAACTTCAAGTGAACGCTTTTCGGAAATTACCAGAATTGTTAGAATTGTGTGATAAACGTGGACTCCATTTTGTTAATCGTTTCTTCGCGCACACATTGAAATCGTTAATGTTGAATTAAATAACACACCGTTTTATTGCATGTACGTCAGTACATAAAAAAAGCAAGGAAAGAAAAAAAAAGCGACTAGATTTTCTCGCTATGTTAGCAGAGAGTTGAATGAAGAAGTAAATGCGGAAGCGAATAGGCGTTAATAGTTGCATTAAGTGTTCATAGAAAGAACGCGATAAGCGGTACATCGACTTGGCTGTCTCAGTTTTAAGCTAGCGTGCTACCAGAATTGTTAGAATTGTTTGATAGACGTGGACTCCATTTTGTTAATCGTTTCTTCGCGCACACATTGAAAGCGTTAATGTTGAATTAAATAACACACCGTTTTATTGCATGTACGGCAGTACATAAAAATGTAAGGAAAAGAAAACAAAGCGACAAGCTTCTAGCTATTTTAGCAGAGAATTGAAAGAATAAGTAAATGCGTAAGCGAAAAGGCGTTAATAGTTGCATTAACTGATAATATGAAGAACGCGATAAGCGCTTAATGGACGTCGCTGTCTCAGTTTTAAGGTAGCGTGCCTGCTTCTAAACAAAACACTGTGTTCATCATCTTCAACATCATGCGTAATGTATTCGAAAATAGATAATTTCCGATTGTTCTCAAATATTGCTTTAATCTTCAACAAATTAAATCGAGTGTATTTCGTTCTATTTTCTTCAATTTTCTTGTAATTGTTAACGAGAAATCAATTTAATCATTAACTACTTATATTTGCTGTCATTTAAAACGTGCTGATTAAGCTCAGTGCTCTTAAACAGGCGCACAAACATAACAATCTCGGTTTCGGACTTTTCTCCAAGAAGTGTTTGTGACGTCATGGACAAGAGCATTATGACGTCATAATAAGTAACTAAGAAGAATTGCAAGTATAATCGGAACAATGAAAATGTAGGTAACCGGTCGTTTTGTCCCTGTAAAAGTAGCGAAATCGTCTTAAAATCGTGTTATACGTACAAGACGGCTTAGTTTATTCTTCAACGCAAGTCAAACGTTTTTGTTGAAAGCAGTAACTAATTCATTAATGAGTCTTTTGGCATTTTGACAATAAAACTTCAAGTGAACGCTTTTCGGAAATTACCAGAATTGCTAGAATCATTGTATTGACGTGTACCCAATTTTGTTAATCGTTTCTTCGCGCAGACATTGAAAGAGTTAATGTTGAATTAAATAACACACCGTTTTATTGCATGTACGGCAGTACATAAAAAAAGTAAGGAAAAGATAAAAAAAAAAGCGACTAGATTTTCTCGCTATGTTAGCAGAGAATTGAATGCATAAGTAGATGCGGAAGCGAAAAGGCGTTAATAGTTGCATTAACTGTTAATAGAAAGAACGCGATTAGCGCTTCATGGACTTGGCTGTCTCAGTTTTCAGCTACCGTGCTTCCTTATAAAGAGAACATTGCATTTATCATCTCAACACCATGCGTAATGTATCCGAAAAAATATAATTTCCGATTTTTCTAAATCATCGCTTAAATCTACTACGTTTTAAATCGGGTGTATTTCGTTCTATTTTCTTCAATTTCCTTGTTCTTGTTCACGTTAAATCGATTTAATCATTAAATACTTATAATTGTTTTCATTTAAAACGTGCTGATTAGGCTCAGTGCTCTAAAACAGGCGCACAAACATAACAATCTCGGTTTCGGACTTGTCTCCAAGAAGTGTTTGTGACGTCATAGACAAGAGCATTAGGACGTCATAATTAGTAACTAAGAAGAATTGCGAATATAATCGGAACAATTGAAATGTAGGTAACCGGTCGTTTTGTCCCTAATAAAGTAGCGAAAATGTCTCAAATTCGTGTTATACGTACAGGACGTCTTAGTTTATTCTTCAACGCAAGTCAAACGTTGTGTGTTTAAACGAGTAACTAATTCATAAATGAGTTTTTTGGCATTTTGACAATAAAACTTCAAGTGAACGCTTTTCGGAAATTACCAGAATTGTTTGAATTGTTTGATAAACGTGGACTCCATTTTGTTAATCGTTTCTTAGCGCACACATTGAAAGCGTTTATGTTGAATTAAATAACACAACGTTTTATTGCATGTACGGCAGTACATAAAAAAGTAAGGAAAAGAAAAAACAAAGCGACAAGCTTTTCTCGCTATATCAGCAGAGAATTGAATGAATAAGTAAATTTGGAAGTGAAAAGGCGTTAATAGTTTCATTAACTGTTAATAGAAAGAACGCGACAAGCGCTTAATGGACGTGGCTGTCTCAGTTTTAAAGTAGCGTGCCTGCTTATAAACAAAACATTGCATTTATCATCTTCAACATCATGCGTAATGTATTCGAAAATAGATAATTTCCGATTATTCTAAAACATTGCTTAAATCTGCAACATTTTAAATCGGGTGTATTTCGTTCTATTTTCTTCAATTTCCTTGTAATTGTTAACAAGAAATCAATTTAATCATTAACTTCCTATAGTTACTTTCATTTAAAACGTGCTGATTAAGCTCAGTGCTCTAAAGCAGGCGCACAAACATAACAATCTCGGTTTCGGACTTGTCTCCAAGAAGTGTTTGTGACGTCATAGACAAGAGCATAAGGACGTCATAATTAGTAAATAAGAAGAATTGCGAGTATAATCAGAACAATTAAAATGTAGGTAACCGGTCGTTTTGTCCCTATAAAAGTAGCGAAAATGTCTCAAAATCGAGTTATACGTACAGGACGTCTTAGTTTATTCTTCAACGCAAGTAAAACGTTGTTTGTTGAAACCAGTAACTAATTCATTAATGAGTCTTTTGGCATTTTGACAATAAAACTTCAAGTGAACGCTTTTCGGAAATTACCAGAATTGATAGAACCATTGAATTAACGTGTACTCCATTTTGTAAATCGTTTCTTCGCGCACACATTGAAAGCGTTAATGTTGAATTAAATAACACACCGTTTTTTTGCATGTACGGCAGTACATAAAAAAGCAAAGAAAAGAAAAAGCAAAGCGACAAGCTTTTCTAGCTATTTTAACAGAGAATTGAATGAATATGTAAATTTGGAATTGAAAAGGCGTTAACAGTTGCATTAAGTGTTCATAGAAAGAACGCGATAAGCGGTACATCGACTTGGCTGTCTCGGTTTTCATCCAGCGTGCCTGCTTATAGACAGAACATTGGATTTATCATCTTGAACATCATGCGTGATGTATCCGAAAATAAATCATTTCCGATTTTTCTAAAACATTGCTTAAATCTACAAAATTTTAAATCGGGTGTATTTCGTTCTATTTTCTTCAATTTCCTTGTTCTTGTTCACGTTAAATCGATTTAATCATTAAATACTTATAATTGTTTTCATTTAAAACGTGCTGATTAAGATCAATGCTCTAAAACAGGCGCACAAACACAACAATCTCGGTTTCGGACTTGTCTCCAAGAAGTGTTTGTGACATCATAGACAAGAGCATTATGACGTCATAATTAGTAACTAAGAAGAATTGCGAGTATAATCGGAACAATTAAAATGTAGGTAACCGGTGGTTTTATCCCTATTAAAGTAGCGAAAATGTCTCAAAATCGTGTTATACGTACAGGACGTCTTAGTTTACTCTTCATCTCAAGTCAAACGTTGCGTTTTGAAACGAGTAACTAATTCATAATTGAGTTTTTTTGGCATTTTGACAATAAAACTTCAAGTGAACGCTTTTCGGAAATTACCAGAATTGTTAGAATCATTGTATTGACGTGTACTCAATTTTGTTAATCATTTCTTCGCGCACACATTGAAAGCTTTAATGTTGAATTAAATAACACACCGTTTTATTGCATGTACGGCAGTACATAAAAAAAGTAAGGAAAAGAAAAAAAAGCGACTAGATTTTCTCGCTATGTTAGCAGAGAATTGAATGAATAAGTAAATGCGGAAGCGAAAAGGCATTAATAGTTGCATTAACTGTTCATAGAAAGAACGCGATAAGCTCTTAATGGACGTGGCTGTCTCAGTTTTAAGGTAGCGTGCCTGCTTATAAACAAATCACTGTATTTATCATCTTCAACATCATGCGTAATGTATTCGAAAATAAATGATTTCCGATTGTTCTTAAATATTGCTTAAATCTGCAACATTTTAAATCGGGTGTATTTAGTTCTATTTTCTTCAATTTCCTTGTAATTGTTAACGAGAAATCATACTTATATTTGCTGTCATTTAAAACGTGCTGATTAAGCTCACTGCTCTTAAACAGGCGCACAAACATAACAATCTCGGTTTCGGACTTGTCTCCAAGAAGTGTTTGTGACGTCAAAGACAAAAGATTATGACGTCATAATAAGTAACTAAGAGGAATTGAGAGTATAATCGGAACAATTAAAATGTAGGTAACCGGTCGTTTTGTCCCTGTAAAAGTAGCGAAAATGTCTCAAAATCGTGTTATACGTACAGGACGTCTTAGATTATTCTTCAACGCAAGTCAAACGGTATGTGTTTAAACGAGTAACTAATTCATAATTGAGTTTTTTGGCATTTTGACAATAAAACTTCAAGTGAACGCTTTTCGGAAATTACCAGAATTGTTAGAATTGTTTGATTAACGTGTACTCCATTTTGTTAATCGTTTCTTCGCGCACACATTGAAAGCTTTAATGTTGAATTAAATAACACACCGTTTTATTGCATGTACGGCAGTACATAAAAAAAGTAAGGAAAAGAAAAAAAAGCGACTAGATTTTCTCGCTATGTTAGCAGAGAGTTGAATGAATAAGTAAATGCGGAAGCGAATAGGCGTTAATAGTTGCATTAAGTGTTCATAGAAAGAACGCGATAAGCGGTACATCGACTTGGCTGTCTCAGTTTTAAGCTAGCGTGCCTGCTTATAGACAGAACATTGCATTTATCATTTTAACACCATGCGTAATGTATCCGAAAATAAATCATTTCCGATTTTTCTAAAACATTGCTTAAATCTACAACATTTTAAATCGGGTGTATTTCGTTCTATTTTCTTCATTGTCCTTGGTTTTGTTCAAGTTAAATGGATTTAGTGATTAAATACTTATAATTGTTTTCATTTAAAACGTTCTGATTAAGATTAGTGCTCTAAAACAGGCGCACAAACATAACAATCTAGGTTTCGGACTTGTCTCCAAGAAGTGTTTGTGACGTCATAGACAAGAGCATTATGACGTCATAATTAGTAACTAAGAAGAATTGCAAGTATAATCGGAACAATTAAAATGTAGGTAACCGGTCGTTTTGTCCCTATTAAAGTAGCGAAAATGTCTAAAATTCGTGTTATACGTACAGGACGTCTAAGTTTATTCTTCAACGCAAGTCAAACGTTGTGTGTTTAAACGAGTAACTAATTCATAATTGAGTTTTTTTGGCATTTTGACAATAAAACTTCAAGTGAACGCTTTTCGGAAATTACCAGAATTGTTAGAATTGTTTGATTAACGTGTACTCCATTTTGTTAATCGTTTCTTCGCGCACACATTGAAAGCTTTAATGTTGAATTAAATAACACACCGTTTTATTGCATGTACGGCAGTACATAAAAAAAGTAAGGAAAAGAAAAAAAAGCGACTAGATTTTCTCGCTATGTTAGCAGAGAATTGAATGAATAAGTAAATGCGGAAGCGAAAAGGCATTAATAGTTGCATTAACTGTTCATAGAAAGAACGCGATAAGCTCTTAATGGACGTGGCTGTCTCAGTTTTAAGGTAGCGTGCCTGCTTATAAACAAATCACTGTATTTATCATCTTCAACATCATGCGTAATGTATTCGAAAATAAATCATTTCCGATTGTTCTTAAATATTGCTTAAATCTGCAACATTTTAAATCGGGTGTATTTAGTTCTATTTTCTTCAATTTCCTTGTTCTTGTTCACGTTAAATCGATTTAATCATTAAATACTTATAATTGTTTTCATTTAAAACGTGCTGATTAAGATCAGTGCTCTAAAACAGGCGCACAAACACAACAATCTCGGTTTCGGACTTGTCTCCAAGAAGTGTTTGTGACGTCATAGACAAGAGCATTATGACGTCATAATTAGTAACTAAGAAGAATTGCGAATATAATCGGAACAATTAAAATGTAGGTAACCGGTGGTTTTGTCCCTATTAAAGTAGCGAAAATGTCTCAAAATCGTGTTATACGTACAGGACGTCTTAGTTTACTCTTCAACTCAAGTCAAACGTTGCGTTTTGAAACGAGTAACTAATTCATAATTGAGTTTTTTTTTGGCATTTTGACAATAAAACTTCAAGTGAACGCTTTTCGGAAATTACCAGAATTGTTAGAATCATTGTATTGACGTGTACTCAATTTTGTTAATCATTTCTTCGCGCACACATTGAAAGCTTTAATGTTGAATTAAATAACACACCGTTTTATTGCATGTACGGCAGTACATAAAAAAAGTAAGGAAAAGAAAAAAAAAAGCGACTAGATTTTCTCGCTATGTTAGCAGAGAATTGAATGAATAAGTAAATGCGGAAGTGAAAAGGCGTTAATAGTTGCATTAACTGTTCATAGAAAGAACGCGATAAGCTCTTAATGGACGTGGCTGTCTCAGTTTTAAGGTAGCGTGCCTGCTTATAAACAAAACACTGTATTTATCATCTTCAACATCATGCGTAATGTATTCGAAAATAGATAATTTCCGATTGTTTTCAAATATTGCTTTAATCTTCAACATATTAAATCGAGTGTATTTCGTTCTATTTTCTTTAATTTTCTTGTAATTGTTAACGAGAAATCAATTTAATCATTAACTACTTATATTTGCTGTCATTTAAAACGTGCTGATTAAGCTCAGTGCTCTTAAACAGGCGCACAAACATAACAATCTCGGTTTCGGACTTTTCTCCAAGAAGTGTTTGTGACGTCATGGACAAGAGCATTATGACGTCATAATAAGTAACTAAGAAGAATTGCAAGTATAATCGGAACAATGAAAATGTAGGTAACCGGTCGTTTTGTCCCTGTAAAAGTAGCGAAATCGTCTTAAAATCGTGTTATACGTACAAGACGGCTTAGTTTATTCTTCAACGCAAGTCAAACGTTTTTGTTGAAAGCAGTAACTAATTCATTAATGAGTCTTTTGGCATTTTGACAATAAAACTTCAAGTGAACGCTTTTCGGAAATTACCAGAATTGCTAGAATCATTGTATTGACGTGTACCCAATTTTGTTAATCGTTTCTTCGCGCAGACATTGAAAGCGTTAATGTTGAATTAAATAACACACCGTTTTATTGCATGTACGGCAGTACATAAAAAAAGTAAGGAAAAGATAAAAAAAAAAGCGACTAGATTTTCTCGCTATGTTAGCAGAGAATTGAATGCATAAGTAGATGCGGAAGCGAAAAGGCGTTAATAGTTGCATTAACTGTTAATAGAAAGAACGCCATTAGCGCTTCATGGACTTGGCTGTCTCAGTTTTCAGCTACCGTGCTTCCTTATAAAGAGAACATTGCATTTATCATCTCAACACCATGCGTAATGTATCCGAAAAAATATAATTTCCGATTTTTCTAAATCATTGCTTAAATCTACTACGTTTTAAATCGGGTGTATTTCGTTCTATTTTCTTCAATTTCCTTGTTCTTGTTCACGTTAAATCGATTTAATCATTAAATACTTATAATTGTTTTCATTTAAAACGTGCTGATTAGGCTCAGTGCTCTAAAACAGGCGCACAAACATAACAATCTCGGTTTCGGACTTGTCTCCAAGAAGTGTTTGTGACGTCATAGACAAGAGCATTAGGACGTCATAATTAGTAACTAAGAAGAATTGCGAATATAATCGGAACAATTGAAATGTAGGTAACCGGTCGTTTTGTCCCTAATAAAGTAGCGAAAATGTCTCAAATTCGTGTTATACGTAAAGGACGTCTTAGTTTATTCTTCAACGCAAGTCAAACGTTGTGTGTTTAAACGAGTAACTAATTCATTTATGAGTTTTTTGGCATTTTGACAATAAAACTTCAAGTGAACGCTTTTCGGAAATTACCAGAATTGTTTGAATTGTTTGATAAACGTGGACTCCATTTTGTTAATCGTTTCTTAGCGCACACATTGAAAGCGGTTATGTTGAATTAAATAACGCAACGTTTTATTGCATGTACGGCAGTACATAAAAAAGTAAGGAAAAGAAAAAACAAAGCGACAAGCTTTTCTCGCTATGTCAGCAGAGAATTGAATGAATAAGTAAATTTGGAAGTGAAAAGGCGTTAATAGTTTCATTAACTGTTAATAGAAAGAACGCGATAAGCGCTTAATGGACGTGGCTGTCTCAGTTTTAAAGTAGCGTGCCTGCTTATAAACAAAACATTGCATTTATCATCTTCAACATCATGCGTAATGTATTCGAAAATAGATAATTTCCGATTATTCTAAAACATTGCTTAAATCTGCAACATTTTAAATCGGGTGTATTTCGTTCTATTTTCTTCAATTTCCTTGTAATTGTTAACAAGAAATCAATTTAATCATTAACTTCCTATAGTTACTTTCATTTAAAACGTGCTGATTAAGCTCAGTGCTCTAAAGCAGGCGCACAAACATAACAATCTCGGTTTCGGACTTGTCTCCAAGAAGTGTTTGTGACGTCATAGACAAGAGCATTATGACGTCATAATTAGTAAATAAGAAGAATTGCGAGTATAATCAGAACAATTAAAATGTAGGTAACCGGTCGTTTTGTCCCTATAAAAGTAGCGAAAATGTCTCAAAATCGAGTTATACGTACAGGACGTCTTAGTTTATTCTTCAACGCAAGTAAAACGTTGTTTGTTGAAACCAGTAACTAATTCATTAATGAGTCTTTTGGCATTTTGACAATAAAACTTCAAGTGAACGCTTTTCGGAAATTACCAGAATTGATAGAACCATTGTATTAACGTGTACTCCATTTTGTAAATCGTTTCTTCGCGCACACATTGAAAGCGTTAATGTTGAATTAAATAACACACCGTTTTTTTGCATGTACGGCAGTACATAAAAAAGCAAAGAAAAGAAATAACAAAGCGACAAGCTTTTCTAGCTATTTTAACAGAGAATTGAATGAATAAGTAAATTTGGAAGTGAAAAGGCGTTAACAGTTGCATTAAGTGTTCATAGAAAGAACGCGATAAGCGGTACATCGACTTGGCTGTCTCGGTTTTCATCCAGCGTGCCTGCTTATAGACAGAACATTGGATTTATCATCTTGAACATCATGCGTGATGTATCCGAAAATAAATCATTTCCGATTTTTCTAAAACATTGCTTAAATCTACAAAATTTTAAATCGGGTGTATTTCGTTCTATTTTCTTCAATTTCCTTGTTCTTGTTCACGTTAAATCGATTTAATCATTAAATACTTATAATTGTTTTCATTTAAAACGTGCTGATTAAGATCAGTGCTCTAAAACAGGCGCACAAACACAACAATCTCGGTTTCGGACTTGTCTCCAAGAAGTGTTTGTGACATCATAGACAAGAGCATTATGACGTCATAATTAGTAACTAAGAAGAATTGCGAGTATAATCGGAACAATTAAAATGTAGGTAACCGGTGGTTTTATCCCTATTAAAGTAGCGAAAATGTCTCAAAATCGTGTTATACGTACAGGACGTCTTAGTTTACTCTTCATCTCAAGTCAAACGTTGCGTTTTGAAACGAGTAACTAATTCATAATTGAGTTTTTTTGGCATTTTGACAATAAAACTTCAAGTGAACGCTTTTCGGAAATTACCAGAATTGTTAGAATCATTGTATTGACGTGTACTCAATTTTGTTAATCATTTCTTCGCGCACACATTGAAAGCTTTAATGTTGAATTAAATAACACACCGTTTTATTGCATGTACGGCAGTACATAAAAAAAGTAAGGAAAAGAAAAAAAAAGCGACTAGATTTTCTCGCTATGTTAGCAGAGAATTGAATGAATAAGTAAATGCGGAAGCGAAAAGGCGTTAATAGTTGCATTAACTGTTCATAGAAAGAACGCGATAAGCTCTTAATGGACGTGGCTGTCTCAGTTTTAAGGTAGCGTGCCTGCTTATAAACAAATCACTGTATTTATCATCTTCAACATCATGCGTAATGTATTCGAAAATAAATCATTTCCGATTGTTCTTAAATATTGCTTAAATCTGCAACATTTTAAATCGGGTGTATTTAGTTCTATTTTCTTGAATTTCCTTGTAATTGTTAACGAGAAATCATACTTATATTTGCTGTCATTTAAAACGTGCTGATTAAGCTCACTGCTCTTAAACAGGCGCACAAACATAACAATCTCGGTTTCGGACTTGTCTCCAAGAAGTGTTTGTGACGTCAAAGACAAAAGATTATGACGTCATAATAAGTAACTAAGAGGAATTGAGAGTATAATCGGAACAATTAAAATGTAGGTAACCGGTCGTTTTGTCCCTGTAAAAGTAGCGAAAATGTCTCAAAATCGTGTTATACGTACAGGACGTCTTAGATTATTCTTCAACGCAAGTCAAACGGTGTGTGTTTAAACGAGTAACTAATTCATAAATGAGTTTTTTGGCATTTTGACAATAAAACTTCAAGTGAACGCTTTTCGGAAATTACCAGAATTGTTAGAATTGTTTGATAAACGTGTACTCCATTTTGTTAATCGTTTCTTTGCGCACACATTGAAAGCGTTAATGTTGAATTAAATAACACACCGTTTTATTGCATGTACGGCAGTACATAAAAAAAGCTAGGAAAGAAAAAAAAAGCGACTAGATTTTCTCGCTATGTTAGCAGAGAGTTGAATGAATAAGTAAATGCGGGAGCGAATAGGCGTTAATAGTTGCATTAAGTGTTCATAGAAAGAACGCGATAAGCGGTACATCGACTTGGCTGTCTCAGTTTTAAGCTAGCGTGCCTGCTTATAGACAGAACATTGCATTTATCATTTTAACACCATGCGTAATGTATCCGAAAATAAATCATTTCCGATTTTTCTAAAACATTGCTTAAATCTACAACATTTTAAATCGGGTGTATTTCGTTCTATTTTCTTCATTGTCCTTGGTTTTGTTCAAGTTAAATGGATTTAGTGATTAAATACTTATAATTGTTTTCATTTAAAACGTTCTGATTAAGATTAGTGCTCTAAAACAGGCGCACAAACATAACAATCTAGGTTTCGGACTTGTCTCCAAGAAGTGTTTGTGACGTCATAGACAAGAGCATTATGACGTCATAATTAGTAACTAAGAAGAATTGCAAGTATAATCGGAACAATTAAAATGTAGGTAACCGGTCGTTTTGTCCCTATTAAAGTAGCGAAAATGTCTAAAATTCGTGTTATACGTACAGGACGTCTAAGTTTATTCTTCAACGCAAGTCAAACGTTGTGTGTTTAAACGAGTAACTAATTCATAATTGAGTTTTTTTGGCATTTTGACAATAAAACTTCAAGTGAACGCTTTTCGGAAATTACCAGAATTGTTAGAATTGTTTGATTAACGTGTACTCCATTTTGTTAATCGTTTCTTCGCGCACACATTGAAAGCGTTAATGTTGAATTAAATAACACAACGTTTTATTGCATGTACGGCAGTACATAAAAAAAGGAAGGAAAAGAAAACAAAGCGACAAGCTTTTCTCGCTATGTCAGCAGAGAATTGAAAGAATAGGTAAATGCGTAAGCGAAAAGGCGTTAATAGTTGCATCAACTGTTAATAGGAAGAACGCGATAAGCGCTTAATGGACGTCGCTGTCTCAGTTTTAAGGTAGCATGCCTGCTTCTAAACAAAACACTGTGTTCATCATCTTCAACATCATGCGTAATGAATTCGAAAATAGATAATTTCCGATTGTTTTCAAATATTGCTTTAATCTTCAACATATTAAATCGAGTGTATTTCGTTCTATTTTCTTTAATTTTCTTGTAATTGTTAACGAGAAATCAATTTAATCATTAACTACTTATATTTGCTGTCATTTAAAACGTGCTGATTAAGCTCAGTGCTCTTAAACAGGCGCACAAACATAACAATCTCGGTTTCGGACTTTTCTCCAAGAAGTGTTTGTGACGTCATGAACAAGAGCATTATGACGTCATAATAAGTAACTAAGAAGAATTGCAAGTATAATCGGAACAATTGAAATGTAGGTAACCGGTCGTTTTGTCCCTAGTAAAAGTAGCGAAAATCGTCTCAAAATCGTGTTATACGTACAGGACGTCTTAGTTTATTCTTCAACGCAAGTCAAACGTTTGTGTTGAAACGAGTAACTAATTCATTAATGAGTCTTTTGGCATTTTGACAATAAAACTTCAAGTGAACGCTTTTCGAAAATTACCAGAATTGTTAGAATTGTTTGATTAACGTGTACCCAATTTTGTTAATCGTTTCTTCGCGCAGACATTGAAAGCGTTAATGTTGAATTAAATAACACACCGTTTTATTGCATGTACGGCAGTACATAAAAAAAGTAAGGAAAAGAAAAAAAAAGCGACTAGATTTTCTCGCTATGTTAGCAGAGAATTGAAATGAATAAGTAAATGCGGAAGCGAAAAGGCGTTAATAGTTGCATTAACTGTTAATAGAAAGAACGCGATTAGCGCTTCATGGACTTGGCTGTCTCAGTTTTCAGCTAGCGTGCTTGCTTATAGAGAGAACATTGCATTTATCATCTCAACACCATGCGTAATGTATCCGAAAAAATATAATTTCCGATTTTTCTAAATCATTGCTTAAATCTACTACGTTTTAAATCGGGTGTATTTCGTTCTATTTTCTTCAATTTCCTTGTTCTTATTCAAGTAAAATCGAATAAATCATTAACTACTTATAATTGTTTTCATTTAAAACGTGCTGATTAAGATCAGTGCTCTAAAACAGGCGCACAAACATAACAATCTCGGTTTCGGACTTGTCTCCAAGAAGTGTTTGTGACGTCATAGACAAGAGCATTAGGACGTCATAATTAGTAACTAAGAAGAATTGCGAGTATAATCGGAACAATTAAAATGTAGGTAACCGGTCGTTTTGTCCCTATAAAAGTAGCGAAAATGTCTAAAAATCGTGTTATACGTACAGGACGTCTTAGTTCATTCTTCAACGCAAGTCAAATATTGTGTGTTTAAACGAGTAACTAATTTATAAATGAGGTTTTTTCAGCATTTTGACAATAAAACTTCAAGTGAACGCTTTTCGGAAATTACCAGAATTGTTAGAATTGTTTGATTAACGTGTACTCCATTTTGTTAATCGTTTCTTCGCGCACACATTGAAAGCGTTAATGTTGAATTAAATAACACAACGTTTTATTGCATGTACGGCAGTACATAAAAAGTAAGGAAAAGAAAAAACAAAGCGACAAGCTTTTCTCGCTATGTCAGCAGAGAATTGAATGAATAAGTAAATTTGGAAGTGAAAAGGCGTTAATAGTTTCATTAACTGTTAATAGAAAGAACGCAAAAAGCGCTTAATGGAAGTGGCTGTCTCAGTTTTAAGGTAGCGTGCCTGCTTATAAACAAAACATTGCATTTATCATCTTCAACATCATGCGTAATGTATTCGAAAATAGATAATTTCCGATTATACTAAAAGATTGCTTAAATCTGCAACATTTTAAATCGGGTGTATTTCGTTCTATTTTCTTCAATTTCCTTGTAATTGTTAACAAGAAATCAATTTAATCATTAACTTCTTATAGTTACTTTCATTTAAAACGTGCTGATTAAGCTCAGTGCTCTAAAGCTGGCGCACAAACATAACAATCTCGGTTTCGGACTTGTCTCCAAGAAGTGTTTGTGACGTCATAGACAAGAGCATAATGACGTCATAATTAGTAAATAAGAAGAATTGCGAGTATAATCAAAACAATTAAAATGTAGGTAACCGGTCGTTTTGTCCCTATAAAAGTAGCGAAAATGTCTCAAAATCGTGTTATACGTACAGGACGTCTTAGTTTACTCTTCATCTCAAGTAAAACGTTGCGTTTTGAAACCAGTAACTAATTCATTAATGAGTCTTTTGGCATTTTGACAATAAAACTTCAAGTGAACGCTTTTCGGAAATTACCAGAATTGATAGAACCATTGTATTAACGTGTACTCCATTTTGTAAATCGTTTCTTCGCACACACATTGAAAGCGTTAATGTTGAATTAAATAACACACCGTTTTTTTGCATGTACGGCAGTACATAAAAAAGCAAAGAAAAGAAAAAACAAAGCGACAAGCTTTTCTAGCTATTTTAACAGAGAATTGAATGAATAAGTAAATTTGGAAGTGAAAAGGCGTTAACAGTTGCATTAACTGTAAATAGAAAGAACGCGATAAGCGGTACATCGACTTGGCTGTCTCGGTTTTCAGCCAGCGTGCCTGCTTATAGACAGAACATTGGATTTATCATCTTGAACATCATGCGTGATGTATCCGAAAATAAATCATTTCCGATTTTTCTAAAACATTGCTTAAATCTACAAAATTTTAAATCGGGTGTATTTAGTTCTATTTTCTTCAATTTCCTTGTTCTTGTTCACGTTAAATTGATTTAATCATTAAATACTTATAATTGTTTTCAATTAAAACGTGCTGATTAAGATCAGTGCTCTAAAACAGGCGCACAAACATAACAATCTCGGTTTCGGACTTGTCTCCAAGAAGTGTTTGTGACGTCATAGACAAGAGCATTAGGACGTCATAATTAGTAACTAAGAAGAATTGCGAGTATAATCGGAACAATTAAAATGTAGGTAACCGGTCGTTTTGTCCCTATAAAAGTAGCGAAAATGTCTAAAAATCGTGTTATACGTACAGGACGTCTTAGTTCATTCTTCAACGCAAGTCAAATATTGTGTGTTTAAACGAGTAACTAATTTATAAATGAGGTTTTTTCAGCATTTTGACAATAAAACTTCAAGTGAACGCTTTTCGGAAATTACCAGAATTGTTAGAATTGTTTGATTAACGTGTACTCCATTTTGTTAATCGTTTCTTCGCGCACACATTGAAAGCGTTAATGTTGAATTAAATAACACAACGTTTTATTGCATGTACGGCAGTACATAAAAAGTAAGGAAAAGAAAAAACAAAGCGACAAGCTTTTCTCGCTATGTCAGCAGAGAATTGAATGAATAAGTAAATTTGGAAGTGAAAAGGCGTTAATAGTTTCATTAACTGTTAATAGAAAGAACGCAAAAAGCGCTTAATGGAAGTGGCTGTCTCAGTTTTAAGGTAGCGTGCCTGCTTATAAACAAAACATTGCATTTATCATCTTCAACATCATGCGTAATGTATTCGAAAATAGATAATTTCCGATTATACTAAAAGATTGCTTAAATCTGCAACATTTTAAATCGGGTGTATTTCGTTCTATTTTCTTCAATTTCCTTGTAATTGTTAACAAGAAATCAATTTAATCATTAACTTCTTATAGTTACTTTCATTTAAAACGTGCTGATTAAGCTCAGTGCTCTAAAGCTGGCGCACAAACATAACAATCTCGGTTTCGGACTTGTCTCCAAGAAGTGTTTGTGACGTCATAGACAAGAGCATAATGACGTCATAATTAGTAAATAAGAAGAATTGCGAGTATAATCAAAACAATTAAAATGTAGGTAACCGGTCGTTTTGTCCCTATAAAAGTAGCGAAAATGTCTCAAAATCGTGTTATACGTACAGGACGTCTTAGTTTACTCTTCATCTCAAGTAAAACGTTGCGTTTTGAAACCAGTAACTAATTCATTAATGAGTCTTTTGGCATTTTGACAATAAAACTTCAAGTGAACGCTTTTCGGAAATTACCAGAATTGATAGAACCATTGTATTAACGTGTACTCCATTTTGTAAATCGTTTCTTCGCACACACATTGAAAGCGTTAATGTTGAATTAAATAACACACCGTTTTTTTGCATGTACGGCAGTACATAAAAAAGCAAAGAAAAGAAAAAACAAAGCGACAAGCTTTTCTAGCTATTTTAACAGAGAATTGAATGAATAAGTAAATTTGGAAGTGAAAAGGCGTTAACAGTTGCATTAACTGTAAATAGAAAGAACGCGATAAGCGGTACATCGACTTGGCTGTCTCGGTTTTCAGCCAGCGTGCCTGCTTATAGACAGAACATTGGATTTATCATCTTGAACATCATGCGTGATGTATCCGAAAATAAATCATTTCCGATTTTTCTAAAACATTGCTTAAATCTACAAAATTTTAAATCGGGTGTATTTAGTTCTATTTTCTTCAATTTCCTTGTTCTTGTTCACGTTAAATTGATTTAATCATTAAATACTTATAATTGTTTTCAATTAAAACGTGCTGATTAAGATCAGTGCTCTAAAACAGGCGCACAAACACAACAATCTCGGTTTCGGACTTGTCTCCAAGAAGTGTTTGTGACGTCATAGACAAGAGCATTATGACGTCATAATTAGTAACTAAGAAGAATTGCGAGTATAATCGGAACAATTAAAATGTAGGTAACCGGTGGTTTTGTCCCTATTAAAGTAGCGAAAATGTCTCAAAATCGTGTTATACGTACAGGACGTCTTAGTTTACTCTTCAACTCAAGTCAAACGTTGCGTTTTGAAACGAGTAACTAATTCATAATTGAGTTTTTTTTGGCATTTTGACAATAAAACTTCAAGTGAACGCTTTTCGGAAATTACCAGAATTGCTAGAATCATTGTATTGACGTGTACCCAATTTTGTTAATCGTTTCTTCGCGCACAGATTGAAAGCGTTAATGTTGAATTAAATTACACACCGTTTTATTGCATGTACGGCAGTACATAAAAAAAGTAAGGAAAAGAAAAAAAAAGCGACTAGATTTTCTCGCTATGTAAGCAGAGAATTGAATGAATAAGTAAATGCGGAAGCGAAAAGGCGTTAATAGTTGCATTAACTGTTAATAGAAAGAACGCGATAAGCGCTTCATGGACTTGGCTGTCTCAGTTTTCAGCTAGCGTGCTTGCTTATAGAGAGAACATTGCATTTATCATCTCAACACCATGCGTAATGTATCCGAAAAATATAATTTCCGATTTTTCTAAATCATTGCTTAAATCTACTACGTTTTAAATCGGGTGTATTTCGTTCTATTTTCTTCAATTTCCTTGTTCTTATTCAAGTTAATCGAATAAATCATTAACTACTTATAATTGCTGTCATTTAAAACGTGCTGATTAAGCTCACTGCTCTAAAACAGGCGCAGAAACATAACAATCTCGGTTTCGGACTTGTCTCCAAGAAGTGTTTGTGACGTCATAGACAAGAGCATTATGACGTCATAATAAGTAACTAAGAGGAATTGCGAGTATAATCGGAACAATTAAAATGTAGGTAACCGGTCGTTTTGTCCCTATTAAAGTAGCGAAAATGTCTCAAATTCGTGTTATACGTACAGGACGTCTTAGATTATTCTTCAACGCAAGTCAAACGGTGTGTGTTTAAACGAGTAACTAATTTATAAATGAGTTTTTTGGCATTTTGACAAAAAAACTTCAAGTGAACGCTTTTCGGAAATTACTAGAATTGTTAGAATTGTTTGATAAACGTGTACTCCATTTTGTTAATCGTTTCTTTGCGCACACATTGAAAGCGTTAATGTTGAATTAAATAACACACCGTTTTATTGTATGTACGGCAGTACATAAAAAGTAAGGAAAAGAAAAAACAAAGCGACAAGCTTTTCTCGCTATGTCAGCAGAGAATTGAATGAATAAGTAAATTTGGAAGTGAAAAGGCGTTAATAGTTTCATTAACTGTTAATAGAAAGAACGCGATAAGCGCTTAATGGACGTGGCTGTCTCAGTTTTAAGGTAGCGTGCCTGCTTATAAACAAAACATTGCATTTATCATCTTCAACATCATGCGTAATGTATTCGAAAATAGATAATTTCCGATTATTCTAAAACATTGCTTAAATCTGCAACATTTTAAATCGGGTGTATTTCGTTCTATTTTCTTCAATTTCCTTGTAATTGTTAACAAGAAATCAATTTAATCATTAACATCTTATAGTTACTTTCATTTAAAACGTGCTGATTAAGCTCAGTGCTCTAAAGCAGGCGCACAAACATAACAATCTCGGTTTCGGACTTGTCTTCAAGAAGTGTTTGTGACGTCATGGACAAGAGCATTATGACGTCATAATTAGTAAATAAGAAGAATTGCGAGTATAATCAGAACAATTAAAATGTAGGTAACCGGTCGTTTTGTCCCTATAAAAGTAGCGAAAATGTCTCAAAATCGTGTTATACGTACAGGACGTCTTAGTTTATTCTTCAACGCAAGTCAAACGTTGTTTGTTGAAACCAGTAACTAATTCATTAATGAGTCTTTTGGCATTTTGAGAATAAAACTTCAAGTGAACGCTTTTCGGAAATTACCAGAATTGTTAGAATCATTGTATTAACGTGTACTCCATTTTGTAAATCGTTTCTTCGCGGACACATTGAAAGCGTTAATGTTGAATTAAATAACACACCGTTTTATTGCATGTACGGCAGTACATAAAAAAGCAAAGAAAAGAAAAAACAAAGCGACAAGCTTTTCTAGCTATTTTAACAGAGAATTGAATGAATAAGTAAATTTGGAAGTGAAAAGGCGTTAATAGTTGCATTAACTGTAAATAGAAAGAACGCGATAAGCGGTACATCGACTTGGCTGTCTCGGTTTTCAGCCAGCGTGCCTGCTTATAGACAGAACATTGGATTTATCATCTTGAACATCATGCGTAATGTATCCGAAAATAAGTCATTTCCGATTTTTCTAAAACATTACTTAAATCTACAAAATTTTAAATCGGGTGTATTTCGTTCTATTTTCTTCAATTTCCTTGTTCTTGTTCACCGTTAAATCGATTTAATCATTAAATACTTATAATTGTTTTCATTTAAAACGTGCTGATTAGGCTCAGTGCTCTAAAACAGGCGCACAAACATAACAATCTCGGTTTCGGACTTGTCTCCAAGAAGTGTTTGTGACGTCATAGACAAGAGCATTATGACGTCATAATTAGTAAATAAGAAGAATTGCGAATATAATCGGAACAATTAAAATGTAGGTAACCGGTCGTTTTGTCCCTATTAAAGTAGCGAAAATGTCTCAAATTCGTGTTATACGTACAGGACGTCTTAGTTTATTCTTCAACGCAAGTCAAACGTTGTGTGTTTAAACGAGTAACTAATTCATTAATGAGTCTTTTGGCATTTTGACAATAAAACTTCAAGTGAACGCTTTTCGGAAATTACCAGAATTGCTAGAATCATTGTATTGACGTGTACCCAATTTTGTTAATCGTTTCTTCGCGCACAGATTGAAAGCGTTAATGTTGAATTAAATTACACACCGTTTTATTGCATGTACGGCAGTACATAAAAAAAGTAAGGAAAAGAAAAAAAAAAGCGACTAGATTTTTTCGCTATGTAAGCAGAGAATTGAATGAATAAGTAAATGCGGAAGCGAAAAGGCGTTAATAGTTGCATTAACTGTTAATAGAAAGAACGCGATTAGCGCTTCATGGACTTGGCTGTCTCAGTTTTCAGCTAGCGTGCTTGCTTATAGAGAGAACATTGCATTTATCATCTCAATCACCATGCGTAATGTATCCGAAAAAATATAATTTCCGATTTTTCTAAATCATTGCTTAAATCTACTACGTTTTAAATCGGGTGTATTTCGTTCTATTTTCTTCAATTTCCTTGTTCTTATTCAAGTTAAATCGAATAAATCATTAACTACTTATAATTGTTTTCATTTAAAACGTGCTGGTTAAGATCAGTGCTCTCAAACAGGCGCACAAACATAACAATCTCGGTTTCGGACTTGTCTCCAAGAAGTGTTTGTGACGTCATAGACAAGAGCATTAGGACGTCATAATTAGTAACTAAGAAGAATTGCGAGTATAATCGGAACAATTAAAATGTAGGTAACCGGTCGTTTTGTCCCTATAAAAGTAGCGAAAATGTCTAAAAATCGTGTTATACGTACAGGACGTCTTAGTTCATTCTTCAACGCAAGTCAAATATTGTGTGTTTAAACGAGTAACTAATTTATAAATGAGGTTTTTTCAGCATTTTGACAATAAAACTTCAAGTGAACGCTTTTCGGAAATTACCAGAATTGTTAGAATTGTTTGATTAACGTGTACTCCATTTTGTTAATCGTTTCTTCGCGCACACATTGAAAGCGTTAATGTTGAATTAAATAACACAACGTTTTATTGCATGTACGGCAGTACATAAAAAAGTAAGGAAAAGAAAAAACAAAGCGACAAGCTTTTCTCGCTATGTCAGCAGAGAATTGAATGAATAAGTAAATTTGGAAGTGAAAAGGCGTTAATAGTTTCATTAACTGTTAATAGAAAGAACGCGATAAGCGCTTAATGGACGTGGCTGTCTCAGTTTTAAGGTAGCGTGCCTGCTTATAAACAAAACATTGCATTTATCATCTTCAACATCATGCGTAATGTATTCGAAAATAGATAATTTCCGATTATTCTAAAACATTGCTTAAATCTGCAACATTTTAAATCGGGTGTATTTCGTTCTATTTTCTTCAATTTCCTTGTAATTGTTAACAAGAAATCAATTTAATCATTAACATCTTATAGTTACTTTCATTTAAAACGTGCTGATTAAGCTCAGTGCTCTAAAGCAGGCGCACAAACATAACAATCTCGGTTTCGGACTTGTCTTCAAGAAGTGTTTGTGACGTCATGGACAAGAGCATTATGACGTCATAATTAGTAAATAAGAAGAATTGCGAGTATAATCAAAACAATTAAAATGTAGGTAACCGGTCGTTTTGTCCCTATAAAAGTAGCGAAAATGTCTCAAAATCGTGTTATACGTACAGGACGTCTTAGTTTATTCTTCAACGCAAGTCAAACGTTGTTTGTTGAAACCAGTAACTAATTCATTAATGAGTCTTTTGGCATTTTGAGAATAAAACTTCAAGTGAACGCTTTTCGGAAATTACCAGAATTGATTAGAACCATTGTATTAACGTGTACTCCATTTTGTAAATCGTTTCTTCGCGCACACATTGAAAGCGTTAATGTTGAATTAAATAACACACCGTTTTATTGCATGTACGGCAGTACATAAAAAAGCAAAGAAAAGAAAAAACAAAGCGACAAGCTTTTCTAGCTATTTTAACAGAGAATTGAATGAATAAGTAATTTGGAAGTGAAAAGGCGTTAATAGTTGCATTAACTGTAAATAGAAAGAACGCGATAAGCGGTACATCGACTTGGCTGTCTCGGTTTTCAGCCAGCGTGCCCTGCTTATAGACAGAACATTGGATTTATCATCTTGAACATCATGCGTAATGTATCCGAAAATAAATCATTTCCGATTTTTCTAAAACATTACTTAAATCTACAAAATTTTAAATCGGGTGTATTTCGTTCTATTTTCTTCAATTTCCTTGTTCTTGTTCACGTTAAATCGATTTAATCATTAAATACTTATAATTGTTTTCATTTAAAACGTGCTGATTAGGCTCAGTGCTCTAAAACAGGCGCACAAACATAACAATCTCGGTTTCGGACTTGTCTCCAAGAAGTGTTTGTGACGTCATAGACAAGAGCATTATGACGTCATAATTAGTAACTAAGAAGAATTGCGAATATAATCGGAACAATTAAAATGTAGGTAACCGGTCGTTTTGTCCCTATTAAAGTAGCGAAAATGTCTCAAATTCGTGTTATACGTACAGGACGTCTTAGTTTATTCTTCAACGCAAGTCAAACGTGTTTGTTTAAACGAGTAACTAATTCATTAATGAGTCTTTTGGCATTTTGACAATAAAACTTCAAGTGAACGCTTTTCGGAAATTACCAGAATTGCTAGAATCATTGTATTGACGTGTACCCAATTTTGTTAATCGTTTCTTCGCGCACAGATTGAAAGCGGTAATGTTGAATTAAATTACACACCGTTTTATTGCATGTACGGCAGTAACATAAAAAAAGTAAGGAAAAGAAAAAAAAAAAGCGACTAGATTTTTCGCTATGTAAGCAGAGAATTGAATGAATAAGTAAATGCGGAAGCGAAAAGGCGTTAATAGTTGCATTAACTGTTAATAGAAAGAACGCGATTAGCGCTTCATGGACTTGGCATGCTCAGTTTTTCAGCTAGCGTGCTTGCTTATAGAGAGAACATTGCATTTATCATCTCAACACCATGCGTATGGTATCCGAAAAAATATCATTTTCCGATTTTTCTAAAATCATTGCTTAAATCTGCACTACATTTTAAATCGGGTGTATTTCGTTCTATTTCTTCAATTTCCTTGTTCTGTTCAAGTTAATTGAATAAAATCATTAAACTACTTATAATTGTTTTCATTTAAAACGTGCTGGTTTAAGATCAGTGCTCTCAAACAGGCGCACAAACATAACATCTCGGTTTCGGACTTGTCTCCAAGAAGTGTTGTGACGTCATAGACAAGAGCATTAGGACGTCATCATAGTAACTAAGAAGAATTGCGCAAGTATAATCGGAACAATTAAAATGTAGGTAACCGGTCGTTTTGTCCCTATAAAAGTAGCGAAAATGTCTAAAAATCGTGTATACGTACAGGACGTCTTAGTTCATTCTTCAACGCAAGTCAAATATTGTGTGTTAAACGAGTAACTAATTATAAATGAGGTTTTTCAGCATTTTGACAATAAAACTTCAAGTGAACGCTTTTCGGATTACCAGAATTCCAGAATTGTTT